>JANSTX010009235.1:0-19245 GCA_027564355.1 Penthetria funebris | reverse complement strand
CTACAGTGAGGCTTGAACTCCGGTCTACCGCCGTTCTAGTCTAGTGCTTTAACCACTGCGCTACCACGACGGGTAATTGTCATTATAAATAACTTTCCGTAATCGCAGTTACTATAACAAGTCCATTCAATTCATGACATATGTGTTCAATAGGCATCGTTTATGAATTGCATGAATTCAAATTTTTAAATATAATATATATCTGATGTTTGACGCAACCACGCACACGTACAACTCGTTCTTATTATCGAATAAAATTATTTATCCACGCAAATTAATCACCATAGTATAATAAATGCATCTCTCATGAGAATGTTAATTAAGGAATGGAAACTAATTTTCCAACAAATATATAAATATGTAATAAACATATTCATAGGAAAACTCAATGCTTAATTATTGCATGTTTTCTGGGAAAGATGATTGGTTAGAGGGCATAATTACATTGTTAGACATGCAATACTAAATTATGCTTAGTTCTATACAAATTCTATACATTATAAATGTTAGAAAATTAAACCTTTAGAAATTATGTACGAAAATAGAGAATGTCTTAAATAACGGTGCTAAGTTAATGGGAGGGAGACTGATTAAAATCAGCAATGTAATCAATTTTAGGATTATACAGTTATACTATATTAATAAAATGTAAGACATTCAATACATGGATCGAATACAGAGCTAACACAATACCAACTTACGGATATGTCAGTAGGTGTTGACTATATTCAACGTCTTGAATGAATCATGGTCAAAGTGGTTCCACTGTAAAGGGTCTAGTGTATATTACAGATCATTTACACATATTAATGTTTATGGGTGATGTCAGCGATAACTGGATCACATCACAATATATATCAATTTTGTATCGTGTAATCGAGAAAGATGGTACCTGTCTGTATTATTGGTAACTAGATGAAAAAAAATCACGAACAAACTAGGTTACTGAAATATTTAAATTTAGTAAACCTACAATTGATTCCATATTTTCCATTCGTAAATCTCAATTTATTGTTTTGGTTGACATTTACTTCGTAGTAGCTTTTTATGTACCCAAGTCATATTATGCATATTACTACACGGCTGTGAAAGCATAAAGTATATAAATTTTGAATATCAAAGTATACTTCCTTCGCAGGGACTGATAATGAAATCGAGCAGATACTCTCAGTGCTATGAATAAGAAAAGAAATAATTATTTAATGTTTCAAAAAAAAAAATGTTAATGCAAAATTGGATAAAAATGAAGAACCTCGTAAAGTGACAGTAAGAAAAAGTTGCTTAGTATGGTATAAGATTGGACAATTTTAAGTTATATTCTGCCAGATGATCCGAGTGCCTAGTGCTAATTGATGTTAGACTCTATGCAATATTAACAAAGTATACTTTTAAAATATTGTAATCTACCTGTCATCAGGTATTGTATGTTAATATCACTACTCAGACGATGTCATAACTTGATGAATCAGAAATGAACTTTAAATCAGTGTTAAAGGGAGCAGTCAACAGCCCATCGTTTCACTTAAGGTATAGGGCATGACCTCAGTTTGTTTGCCAATTTTTGTAAATACTCGTAATAATATAATAATCTAAATAACTAGGCATTCGGTTTGAAGTTAAGAATAAAATATTATTAATAAAAACAACCTGGTATAAACGGCATTTCATGAAGTTATCAAATTTCTTAAAATCATATCGAGTGCGAAAGATATATCGAGTTAATGATTTTTTACAAGATTCTCGATAAAATTGATGTAATGGCTATAATAGTTAGATGTGGGTCATAGTCAATAACTCAAAGTTCTAAGAAATTTAAAAATTAAAATTGAAACATTTTGTGTTATAATCCCATATACATATGGGATGTATGCGTAATACATTCGATACATAAATTAAAACCCATATCCTTTGGAAGCTACGAAACATAGTAAGAATATTCTTTAATATATACTCAATGTTATAGCATTACCTATAGGTTACCTATAACTATAACATATTCCCAAACCTTTTACACATAAATATTGCAAATTAATTAGTACAATCGATCGAATGCGAATATGTTAATTATTATTTGAGTGCGATTGAAATTAAAATAAGTAATATAATATGCAAATCGATTATAGTAAATATTACAGCATTTAAACATGCAGAAAGAGCATATTTTGTATCCCAATTATTGATCGGATTATTTATTAAAATAAAGACATACATAGTCGTATATTCAAATAATAATTGGGTAAACAAATGAACGTATAAACATACGAGCATAATACGCCTATGTAACTCTAAACAAAGAAAGAACAATATTGTCATTATAATTTATATTTACCCGATCGATTATATGTCTCCAAACATAATTTATTGCCTTATTGATTCTGAAAAAAATGTATTGTTATCGCTATTGCAATTCAACCAGTATATGGTCACCAAATACATTTCACATATGTCGTAAGTAACACTCGTAGTATCCATGAAATGGGTCAAGTTTTAGAATCAGAATTTATTTTATACATACGTATATGTAGAGTGTAAAAATTATAGTAATTAAAACAGTAAGAATATATAGAGTTACTCATTTATATACATACTTAAATACAATATGTCCTGAGCACGACGTTTGAAGAGCAAATAGTGCTTGGATGAATGCTAGGCGAATATAACAAAAAGCTAACTTTTTTTTACACTAATTTAGAGCCATCAATTTACTGTAACATAGCGTCCGTATCGCAATAAAAATAGCAATAGCGTTGCCATTTTGATACTAGCTGAACACAAAATAGAAGAAGTCAAGAGTTAATTTTATATTGAAATTATACGTTAAGTAAAAAAAAAAACGAATATATACTACTGCACCAATTAAATCTCCGAGTGGATACTATCTATATACTACGAACTGTTCATGAATGATCGTATGTCAATTAAGATCTTACTAGAAAATAAATCTACTACAAACATTATTTCTATATGTGTTCCACGTCTGCGAATTGTAAAATACTCATTCTCAACTCCTGCATATATAGATCGTTCATGCCATCACTAACGTCACCTTGTGTCACTCGAACTCATCACAATCAAGTCTAATGTGAACTTAATGTATAATATGAGGTAACCATTTTCAAACTAGTATACCTGACATTAAACTACATTATAACTGGTATGTTTTAAACAAATATACTAGAAATTAATTGACTACGTTCAGGAATTTACGAGATATATAAATTAGACTTTCTTGAGCAGAGAGAAAGCGGAGAAAAAAATATGAATCAAACAATTATATGTTTTGGCATGACGTGTCACATATGGAACGGAATTTGATTATTACAAAACAACAAAGCTGTCGACTGAAAATCAAAATCTAAATTATAGCAAAATTCAAGAATAGGGTAAAATATGTAACAATTGAATTAAAAAATGAAATAATGAAACGTTGGCTGAAATAACATTATTTGGGAATCAATAATACAGTGTTATTAAAAATATTGTGATCACATACAATATCAAATGAGAATTTGTGTAAATTGACGAATTTTAAGGAGATTACCACGATTAATAAGGGAACAAAATGATTCAGAAGATCAACGAAAAATACCATAAAATATCTAATATACATATAGTTTAGATCGAAATCCCGTGAATACGTGTAAATGCTCGTAATGTTATACTCGTATGTTCTTGAATTTATTATATTTTATAAAGACTTATGTCAAAGATCGAAACCAATGTTTAGACCAATGGTTGCTAACATTAAGTAATATACATAAATAGCTGTAATTGAAAGAAATAGATTTTTAATTTATCGTTTAAATAAGTCATCACTTTCTACACAATACTAGACATTTGGATGACATCGAAAACATCTTCGGACTATAATATTATATTATAACATGTGTTTCTGATTCTACGTCAGAATGTTAAGGTCTAACCAAATTTCGACCACATATTGTGGTTTTGTAATATTGTAATTCTAATAACAGTTCTACATATTACTACGCTTATCAAATGCTATAGTTGGTGTCTATCGTTAGCTATTTATATGACTGTTGCCCAATGAACTTTAATATCAAACATCATGTACAGGACGAGTTTCAAGAAGGTCAACCCGATACATTACATGCATTTCCTACTCATAGATTGCGTCAGACGTTTTAGAGTTACACGTCAATGCTGGTCGCGACGTGAACGCTATTATATAGAAGTTGAGAAATTAATGGTTAATATTAACAGAAGTTCTTCATTGGCAAACTATAAATATGTATACGTATATAGACTTTCCAAATTTTAAACTATAAATATATTCTCATATAATCAATCAGTTATTTGTTGTGTCATTACTTTTAATATATTAAATATATAATATCAACTAAAATATATAGACATTAGATAATATTCGTAATATGGTAAACTTCATGCAATCATACTCTGGAGCCATATAACTTACATTTGGATTCGAACTGATGAAAAGTAGGTAGGTAGGCATATTTATTGTTTGCGTTCCAAGTTTCAATTTCATATTCAAAACAGTCAGACAATAAAAAAATATTAAATATTCAAAACATATATTATTATGATGTATATTTGAAAGTCAATAAAAAAAAAGACGTATGCTTCATATCAATTCTTATACACTACATCATATTCTTGACAATATATTAGTAGTTTACAAAAAAGATTAACGACTACTAAAACCCTATAAAATATGGATGTAAGGTATTTTTAGAAACCGAGCTTTATTATCTTTCGAATATATTAAAATCATAAAAAATTTATATGAAAATCAATATTTTAAATTATATTCTTTATAGCACACAGTGTACACATCAACGCTAAATACGAATAATGTCAAACACATTCTTTAATTTGTGCTTTTACTTGATGTGTTTAAGTTTAAACGCACTTTAAAACTTCAATAGTAAATACATTTTCACGACTTCAGCACTAAAAAATATTTTACTATATCTAAAACAGTACATATATTATACTTTTATTATGAATCTCAACAAGCATAGTAAAAATAGCACTTCAAAAAATTAGAGGCATTTACCTACAAATATGCAATGCAAAGATAATTAATTGCTAATTATGCTGGAATTATTAATTTTAACTCTATTAAGGATTGAGAAGGTAGTTCTGAATCTGTAAACTACTTCGTGATACTATGTAACAATAATAAATATGATTAACCCATTGTTTTGTTATGCTGATCATAGTCTTGTCCTATATGTAGCCATTTGATACACAGAAAACAAGGTGGAGTCATTTAATGAATAATGATGAGAATAAAACATGATCTAAATTAGTATCAGAAAATCTTATTTCTGGTTCGACAAAATTTTTAAATACACTGGGACACAATCAAATTTCTGAAGGTTAAAAAAACACTTGTACACAATAAGGATTTCGATTATCAAATCTTTTTTTAAGTGTTTATATAAGCAGTAAAGTATATTTTTACAAGTAAACGCCACATTCCAAAATGGTATCATCAATAGGATTTCTCAGATTGGAGTCCTAAAACTACACGCGCTGGTAAAATAATCAACAAAATATGGAATTAATTTAGGTAAATAGGCATAAACAAGTGTTTATAACACGAAAATAACGACATGTGAATTATGTCAGCATTGCAAGAAAGAAGATGAAACGACAAGTTCTTTTACAGGTTTTTTTTTTCCAAATACATACCTATCTTTAATTCCATTTTCACCAGATAACACCATATTCCTGGTGCAGAAACTGTAGTTAGTGTAGTTGTTTGATGAGCACATGTTTCTGACCGGGACACGTACTTGAATTGTTCGGATACTTCATAAGTTTAACGCCGTTTTTACATATATTTCATCTATAATTCGTTCAACAATGCGAATGAGTTCCATACATTTCTTACAAATTGAAAACAAATAGATTAAAAAAAAAAAACAAAACAGTCAATTCCTAATATAAATTCGTCATTCAATTTTAATTATATTTTTTTTCCTCTACTATAAACAATGTAAGTTAAAGTGAACTCAACACTTTGAGAACAATAAAAATAAACCCTTTCCCACAATCAATTACGTTATATATACTCATAACACCCACTAGATTATTTGCAGTATGAACAACATAGGTATGATGTACAATATATGAGTGTATTATATGTTTGTGCATATTTTACATTAACGTAATCGCCAAGGATATTAAATTAAACAATTGTGCCTTTTTTATATTTTTGTTGTACAGATTGAGTCACACATAATAGGTATGTATACTCGTCGTACATGGAGTTGGTATACAATTTACGAAAATAATATAATATCTAAACAATTTTTACGAGTACGAGGGTTGGAAAATTTCCATAAAAATCATTTTTTCGTTTTCCTATTAACAAAGAAAAACTACATGCAAGTATATGTGTATATATCTATCTATGGATAAGACTTTGGACGATAGCTGAATTTTCTAATCACGTACTGTATAATTGCATATAAATGTAAAATACATAAATATTTAATAAATTAAGCACGAATATATACTCACCAAGCAAATAAATAAAAAAAAACCTTTACTTTAAAGTAATTTTTTACCCTAAAACTCCACACTTTTAAAGGATTAAAAGTGCAACTTCGTTTATCCTGTTGTGTAGCCCGGTGAATTATATTTAATTTATGCGACAAATTCTCATTTTTAATTAATCGTTGATATGCTTTATAATTCACTTGATAATCACTTTATGAAATTTAATAGATATTATTTATATTAATAAACAATCACTATCATGGTAAGCAATTTTGTAATTAATAAAAAAAAAATTAACATATTTTCCAATCAACCGGTATTTCCATACTACCTTCTCAAGAGAAAACCTACTGAAATTCGTAGATAAAGACAAACCCTTAAGTACAATTTTCCTGACCACAATGTGTAATAGATGACAAGTGTTAAATGTAATAAGTGGAAAAGGGGTTGTTTTGAAAATTTCAAATGATATACACCACCCAAAGGAAAACAGGCAATACAGATATAATGTATAATACCTGCAATGAAAATACAAGTTGACATTCGGTTGCCAACTAAACTCCAAACAACTATTCGTAAGATGTGATGCAAATGCACACAATACTAAAGCCTCAACCATTATACATTCCATTAAGTAGAAATAGTTTCAGATACAACCTTAATGACCGTAGCGCACCGTCTCATGCTTTACAAATAATTAACTTCAGAACGGCATGAATTCAAGAAGAAACAAGTATTATTTTCGTATTCGAAGCATTACTCCTTGGGCCAATCTGTGCCCTATAACTCATGCAGTGCTAATTTCAGTTTAAACGGGCACATTCGTCTGTGTATCTCATATCTCATATCAAGTTGGGTCGTTGCTCACTTTTTTTTTTTTAGTTCAAAAATGAAGTGTTCGCCATATTGTGGATATAAAGTGCTTTACACGAAAATCTGCAGATTATATCTGCAGCTGAAAATAGTAAATATAGTTTTTATCCCTTAAAAGCATCAAATACTACAATTATTCTAGACTTAATTAAGGATTACCTGTCGTGATTTATTATTCACAGCCTATTTTAGTGGAAATGAACCTAGAAGTTCTTAAATTCTATCCAATGTTGTGAAAATCTGCAACAGATTATACATTATTAATTTATTCATTCGATGACATTACGATCGAATTGAAAGCAGTGTTTATAGTAAATGCGTTGTATGGCATGGGCAATCAATATTAAATTTAATTATGATATATTTATGGAAATCAAAAATTCCAAATCTTGAAAACAAATTGTTATTATTATTATATATATACTCGCAAGGCTTAGAAGCTGACACAATTATTCGTTTCACAGGTTTTCGTTAATACAATCTTCAGCGCAATGGAAAATCAAGTCATCTAAAAATAACGTTTCAAAGGATCATTATTAAACGGAATATCACTGCTAGTAAATTGTATAGTGAAGTGAAAGTGATGTGTATAAATTGTAAAAAAATGTAGTTGTTCATTGGAAAGAGGTAATAATGAAGTTTGTTCGATTCGTACCAAAATATAAATGTGGGATTTAAAGATTATATTGAATTTTGTTAACATGACGGCAACATATGGAGTGACTGACTATCATCGTATTTACTCAACCCATCCTTCACGTTTTCGGTAGATCACAATATATATCACTAATAACGTGTGATCGAGGCTAAAAGATAGGGTTAATTTCGTGTTTGATCACTGTTTGAATAATACACATAATATTCCAATGTATAACCGGATAATTATAATTGATCTTATACCAGTAAATTTGAATTATAGTTATTTGAGTTCACATTTGATATACACCCATATGGTGTACAGATTAAAGTGATATAATCAAAATAAAGATGGTCAATTTTATATAAAACATTATCGTCACTAATGATAACAGTTACACTTGCGGGTAATTCAGTAAATTATGTTTAATCAGATAGTTTATTGGTGATCTGGTAAATAAAAAAAAAAAAAAAAACAAACTATAAACACTACATTCGTACATTTTAGACATTGATCATCATCATGTGATTAACATACCAGCAGATCAAATATGAGTTGTACAATTTAGATATTAGTAGGTCCATATAGTCTTTGTCAACAATTTTAAATACATGAGAAAAAATTAGAACCGCACCAATTGAAAAAAATTTGAACGCATTTCAATTTGTTAGACCATTCATACAGTAAAACGCGTATAGAAATGTCATCAAATTTGATTACATTTTATTTTGTTTTTGTTGTTTGTGCTGCAAAACAGTAACATTATTTTAATTTCATCAGATTTTAAATATGTTTACATTGTGGACATTAATTGAAGCCTCTCTATTATGTTTAAATGCTGTTTGTATTTTACATGAAGAAAGGTTTTTAGCAAAAAGTATTTATAACATTCAATTATTTACTAGTTTAATTATAGTGCATTGACATGAAATTGTTAGTCAAAAAAAAAAAAGATTTAAAATCTTGGCGAAGCCCTAGATTAATATAAATGAAATTTATGAGCAACAATAATTATATTCTATTGCATTCAAATTCAATATACTTAAAAAATTTTAAGGTTATGGACACAAACCTAGATATTCGTCATTTGATAAATATATATATATATATAAGAAATCACAAATGTATACGACGGATAACGTCTGTCACGATATCACCAAAAACAATCACAGTACACGCGTTAATCTTACGTCGTAAATGAGTATGTCTGTCTGGTCAATGAACATATTAAACAACCGCTGCAGGTGGACGTATACCTCTCCAAATTGTACATATTGGTGATTTTTGACAATACTTTTTATTCTAATTTATTCACCGGCTTCAATTTATTTCAAAAATCACCTGCTACTCAACATAAACATCATTTAAAGTACAAGTTTTAACTGGGTTATCCCAAACCACTTATTATCGATTAGCCTTCTCCGCCGGTCTCGACGTGGATGACCTATTTAAAAGTTAAGATGTTAATATTGAAATAACATCAGTCTTCCATTGACACAGCATTTATTCATCTACAATGGTTTTTGTACATTCATCCCTCTCCAATTACTTTTTAAGTTACATATTGTATTGCTGTATATCTTTTCCATATTTAAAATAAATTTTATGACTTATTTTAGTGGGTTGGGGAATAAGTTCTCATGTACAAGGATTTGGTGAGCCACCATCAGCAAAAGCACAGGCTTTGAATTTAATTAGAAGCATTAGAACAGTTACAAAAAGTAAGTTTATTTTATAACTTTTGAAGAGAATTTTGCACTTATTCGATTTACTGCTGCTATTAACTTTTTATTTTATTTTCAGTTCCATTGATATTTTTAAATATCATAGCAATATTATTTAAGCTGCTACTTGGTTAATATACGCGCGTTTATCCAATAATTTTTTACGACTTAAATATTACATAAAGTCGACCAAAAATAAATAAAATAAAATGTAAAATAATCATCAAATAATTAATAAGAATAATGATATAAATTTTCGTCTATTTTTTACAAAATTTATTTTTTCTTTATTAAAATATTAAACTTATTTTCTAATTTTTGTGTGTAGGCGTCCAATTTGTAAGCTGCAACTTCTAGTTGATTTGCTGTTTTCTCTATTTCATCAATTTGTTCCAGATATGGCATCTTTAAATAAAATATATTATATTTTTAATTTTCGGTACTCTGCTGTTATCACGATGAATTTTCGATACGATTGTTGTTAATTACCAGTGAATAAATGATTTATGGTTTATACAATTTTGAAATCAAAAACTCAAAAACGATACGTTTTATCTAGTCATATTAATGTAATTAATTGATCTTTGCTAGAAGACTATTATGAAGAATGGATACTTCTTCTGGACTTAAAATAACTTTACCAAGTAGTCTTCTGTTTTACAATATGTAGAGAATAAATATTATACCCGTTTCCATATCAATCGGTCATAAACATCTGATTCAATTAGCGCTAGTACCCTCTAGTTTTTCTACAAAATAGAGTAGATCCTACAAAGGGTATAACTGCTCATTAATGCTATTCTCATTTTTTTTTTGTATTTCTTCCTATGATCATTCGAATTCAAATATTTTTGATACTGAGAAATTTAAAGATTTTCTATCATCTAGTGTATCTCCTTTTTTATTCAAACATAATAACATTGTAAAGAAATTTAATCCGTTATTAGTATTTCCTTGGGTAGTCTAAATGGATAGCAATATCCACAATAAGTTCATGAAGTATAATTCAATGATACTTTTATTAACGTAAAATTATTTACTTTGCATCCAAATAGTTATTATAAACACACGTTTTACAACACATGGAGCAGGTTTCTAATGGCATATGTTATATAATTAAGCCATATTTCTTCGTTGTGTATTTTAAATTCTGAAAATAACTTCTTAATCGACTATATCCATTATTTGAGGGAACAAATTTTTCTTCGAAAAAAACTCATGCACAAATAAACTTTACTTTTTTACAATGAACGAGACTCTTGCAACTTAATGAACGATTTTATCCCAACTTAAGTGTATTTTGAAAGCTAAGAATGTATGATAGATTTTCTGATATATTTTGAATCATTGCCATATTGTAAGATAGTCTTTGCGACTTCAATATCATTACGAATAATCGATTAATTTTATATATTATTCGTCATGTCTTTAAACATTTCAAAAAATTTCGATTCGAAAGAAAATACACTGGAAACAGAATGTTCTTGATGCAGTAGTTATGAACGAAAAAACGAATTAGCGATGATAATTGGAATATAATGAGTACAAATATCAAAACTGTAATTAACAACAGCAATGCGATAGATCAACAGAATCTACGGACAATATGGTAAACTGGACAAAGTTGTGCACATAACTTAGCATATGGCAAACTAGCTATTCGAACAATGCTTTATGTATAATGTGGGCAATTCTTGAAAGGTACAGAAAGAGTTGCTTTTTAGAAGTTTCAATCTAGAGATGATGAAGAGAATTGTCAACTGCAGACAGTGGAATTGAACCTGACGTACACTGAAGCGACCACTCAATGATATTGCAAAATACTCACTTGAATAGAATTCCCTGGATTATAAAAGACCATGTCGTTCAAAAACAACGTGGAAAAGAACCGTCATTAAGGAGTCTAGTACCATTTGTAGGGATGGCGTGAATTGAAAACACAGGTTAAAAATAATAAACAATAACAATTGACACACTATGCTCTCGCGTGAAGTATAGTTTGCAATGATGTGACAAAAGTTCAATTTAAAAGACTAAGAGTAATACATTTACGAGCATGCTTTCAAATTACTCTAAACTGGAATATACGAAGTAGTATATTGTAACATTAAGCACATATTACTCATATTTCACACAATAAATTCTTAATTTCTTTGTCTTAAATAAGTTTGGTGATCCGTAGTTCTGCGTAACATTGCAATTATGTTATTGGTACCAATTACAATTTGAAATCTAATATTCGGAAAGTAACTCTTAATACACAGATTATTGGATTATTATTACACATTCGCAATGTATTGATAGTACTGGTTTTTTATATCGAGAAAACAAATTTATTAGTTATCGTCCCAACTTCAGTAAGTATTAGCTACTCCCTTATATTAACTAATACAAAAGTGGTACATTAGCTTGATAAAAAAGTCAACAATTAAACCTTTAAAATTAACTAGTAACATTGTAATGTATATCTCAGCAAGTCTCATCAGACATTGTTTCCAAATAATTATTTGGAACAAAATTCAGTTTTATATAATCAATGGTGTTATATGTAAATTTCATCGATACTTAAAAATCTATTACTCACAAGTTCATCCAATTTCTGTTTTAAATCACCTGATGTTATTGCTAAATTATCAGCTATTTGATTCATATCGGCATATTTTGAAATTGTTGCACGATTCATTTGTTCCAATAATTTATAATCTTCTAATGGGGCATTCAATTCATGTTCTATATAATCAGCAGTTTTTTGAAACATTTTTGTTGCAAGCTAAATAAAAAACAAAAGACAAAAATTTAAATTAAAATCAAACTGATAAATGAATATTGACTAACTTTACTTAAATTGGGATCATGTGTATCAAGTGCCTCAAAACTTGATGTAGCACTTTTAGGCGACGAAGACATTGCGCCCTCACCGGCTGGACCCTCTTCCATTTATTTTATATTAATTATTATTTTTCAATAGTTCTTTTAAACACGAAATATGTTTAGATATAATAAATTATAGTATTATTTAAATACATGACACATGAACCAAGCAAGCTGAAGTTATGTCCACAAAAAACGAAAAAGAGGTTAGTTCGTAATAACACTACTTTTGTCATTTTGTCAGAAGAATACCACCATACTGCATAAAGATAAAAATAATAGCAATACCACAACTACAGAAAGATCACCTATTAATAGAAAATTACATACCAATAGCCATAATGTAAGTTGGCAGCAAATTACTTAACAATATCATAAAACCCAAAGTAAAAACCAGAATAAAACACATAGAAATAAACAAACTATATTGCTTGACAACACTTTAGGTTTTAGAAAAAACAGAACCTCATCACAAGATTGTATGGTACAGATCATTATATATGTCGCAGAAAGCAGGATCAACAACAAGAGAAACATATTCATTGTCATAGATTTGGAAAGAGCATTCGACCTAGTAGATACTATCATCTTAAAAAATGAAATGAAAAATAACATTTATATATAATTTGCGCTAAACGGAAACGGAGAATATATAAGGATCCCCATATTCGAAATATTATTAAAAAATGTAATGCATATAATATGGAATGAATATTAGTTTCCATTAATTATTAGAAAGCTGTCGATTGTATAGAACCATATGTGGTATTAAATGTTTGTAAATATAACAACGAATAAGTACATTAAGATAGTTACGAATTTTTCAAATTTGTTTTTAAATAGCGAGTGAAATAACATGTTTTGATGGTATGTTTCTATCGGACTTATATATAATTATTAGAAGAAACTTATAATTCAAAATAAACAACAATAAAGTAAGAGTGTACCAACATTGGGTGCAATGTGCTCTAAATTAAACGGAGAAAAACCCACGTCTGTTCAAAAATCAAATCAATAATGATTGTTTGATTGAAATACAGCAAATGAACAAGTTGGTATTACTTTAATGTGTTGCTAAATTTTCCCTTGTTACTCAAGGACCATTTTGGCTGAAAACTGAATGCAAGAGATATTTTTCCTGCTCGCGGAAATTGTATACGTCTTATAACATAGAATACAGCAAGACTGCAGGTGCTGAAACTGCACACTAAAAACGCAGTGAGTATGTGTGGCAGACAAAACGAATTTCTTGAATTTTCAATTGTTTACCAGAACTATTGTCGGTTTTCTTTTATAAAGTCAAATGGCGTGTGAACTGCGATTTATTTTTTATCAACAATTAAGATTTATTTCGCATATAGATCTAATCAACTGTATGCTTGTGCCACCGGATAAACTAAATACTATGAAGGTTTGGTTTGATGACAAATACATCTATCCATTTTGTACACTGACGTATAACGGGCCACCGAAATTTGTGCCTAACACGGACATTACAATACTATCTAATATCATCTTATATAACTTACTGTGTTACAATAATCGCTCACTGCACATTTCTACATTGAAATTTCACATATGGAATATATTTAAGTAACAATTCACTATCTACTGCATTTTAATAGATGCAAATGAGACAAGCAAACTATATTGACGTGCTTTTCCAATGCTTTTAGTGGATATATTATATTTGACTGTTATAGTCAGAATACAAATAAAAAACACTTGAAAACAAAGCCAAACTTAAACATCAGGCATAAATGTACCAAATCAGATAATTAAAGGAACCGCATAAGACAGAACAGCTCTCAAAGAAGTCTATCCAGCAGCGTTCACAGTATTATAAATAGCAATTGTAGCTCTGCCAGGACATATATGCCATATATAATTTGTTCAAAAATTATAATGATTATAATTACGAGACGCGTAAAGCTTCTTTCCATACGTAAAAATTTTTATTTTCCTTTAATAAATATAGGGTTATGTTATGTAACCAACATAGGAATTAAATATATTGAAAATTTTAAGTATTGATAATTAAATAAATTCTTTTTTAGAATCATTTTCATATAAATAATGATAATAAAAACAAAAATTGAATATAATCTCAATATTTTACATAGGAAAATAAAATTCAAGCATTTGGAATTCATGCAAAATAAAAAAACTTACCGTTTTGTACCATATTTTAAAAGTCCAAAAAAAGGTAATCCTTCAAGAAATTTCACAATCTTATTACATAAAGATATGCACCACAAAACACTTCATACATTACAATAATTTTTAACTTAATAAATAAACGTTTTCTTATTTTATTTAAATATTAATAAAATCTACACATATTTTTCAACTTGTTCAAGAAACAAATATGTCGGTAATGAAAGGTAGAAAATGGTCAACGTCTTTTGGCGCCAAGTATTGCCACTTATTTTGAGCAAATTTTGTAAGCGAAAACTCACCACTATGACTCAGCATTTTATATGAAACATTTATTTGCTTTTATTGCTTTTACTTTCAAAATATATATTTTATAATTGAAATAAATGCAATCAATAGATAAATCTTACGTATTTTATAGTGTTTATTTGTTATAAAGTTAGTTCATACCTAAAATCTAGTTAATAACAAAATCATGTTGAGCTAAGACGAAAGCACAATTATCATTATAATCGAATTCTTAAATGTTCAATTGTATTTAATGTGTAATTTGGAAATTATATTAGTATATTTGTTGAGACATTATCAACAAGATTATAGTTTTCCAAACATAAAAACATATGTGTTTGTTCATTTTTTACATCTTGTCAATCGGATCGTGATACCACAGCCGCATCTTTTAGCACAATATCAAAAACTTATGTATGTTTACACAATTAAACATATAATTTGAGTAAATATGAATTTATTATACAATTTTATTTTATTTTATTATCTTCTAAGTCGACGTTGTTAATTCACCCCCTAATTTAATAATACAATCATCGTTAAATTCAAATGCTTCTAAATTAGAATTATCAACGCTTTAGCTAATGAGTTAAATGTTCTGTTAGGTATTTTTTTATAAAATTAGAAATCAAATGATTCTGAAATCAGATATATTGAGTTGGAAACGAAGAAGGGAAGCACTGGTAGACTAACTGATTAATTTATTCTCAGAAAATATTTTGGCAAAATAATAAAAATTGGGATTATTCTACGTTATAATGTCCATGGTAATTTATTATGCAAACTAGTAAATTGTGCATATTCTTTAATTAGAATTAACCGTACAGAAGCAATATATTGGAATTAGGTACGTGCAACTATATTTTAGTCCCATTAAATATTCAAAATAAATTAACAAGTTCAGATGTTTTGAGCCTCTCTTTATACATATAAGAAATTCTGATCCATCCAAATAATCTCTGCTTTTGGCAATAACTTATATACTTACCAGCGAAAATCGACAAGTTCAGAGTTTTGAACCTCTCTTTATACATATAAGAAATTCTGATCCATCCAAATAATCTCTGCTTTTGGCAATAACTTATATACTTACCAACGAAAATCGACGAAAGTGATATATCTTCGCTTTATACTGAAATATACATTTAAGAAGACGTTTTCAAGCCTTTAATGATGTAAAACTGTGCACTATAACTCACATGAGATATACTATACGAAATATGTTTCATCTTTGTAAGTATTCCATAGGATTAAAACATATCAACTATACAATATAATCATTTGCATGGGTTTGAAGATGGTTGCCATCTCATAGAATTAATAGCTATTTTATTAATACTGAATGTGCTGTCCAACTGAAAAATTTAAATTAATTGCTCGCCTTTAACTCGTGATGAAGTATATTGATGTGGTGATCCGTGCAAGCTTAAACAGTTCTGAAATAGCTAACGTTTGATAATAATATTGAGATGACTGTTTCATGTACAATTATTGTAATAAATTTGTTTATTATATTGGCCAAGACAATACTTATAATGTCAATTCTCAGTCATATAAATATTTGCAAAACCGTTGCCTTTGCATTTTATTGTGCTTTTTGAATATTCTTTGCCAATACTAATTGTCTGAGCTTTAAAAAAGAAAAGCATACGTTGGTTTGATTGACAATAGTAAATTCCATAATTTTTTGGTAAGCAATAATACAAGTGCGGTCGTTTCTGTAAATAGAAAAACATCAGAATTTGAATGTTTTTTTATGTCATACTAAAATCCTATAAGTCTGATTGATTTAATATCTTTCCAATGAACAATAATTGAGATTGTCGCGGTAGACATTCATTGGTAAATCGAAAATATAAAAGAAGGCTAATACATGAGAAGAATGCTTTGGGACAACGTAGATTGTGCTGGTATGTTTTTAATCATTGAACATATTCGGAAGAAACAAAACTACCACAAATTCACAAATAAAAATTGGTTAATTGTGATATTTTAACAGTTTTTAAAAATTTCACAAGTGCTGCAGGAATGTTTACATCATGCATAGAAATAAATAAGGCTGACGACATTAACTATTATAATGATATTAAAATTCTACTCCTGACACACCTACCACCACATAAAATAAATATGTTGTTTGATTAGATATGTAATTCATCGAAGAGTTTGATCACAACCCCCATTAATTGAATTAATTGATTTTAATGATAATATCATAATTATAAGAAGAACTTACGAGTAGTACCTGCTAAATTCATTTGCATTGATATTTTTATTAGTTATTTTAATGAAACATTTTTAAACAATAATTTTGTTAAATTTTTTCTACTGCAAAAGGAAAAACTACACCAAAACATAATAATTTTTTTAATTTTTTTCTTTTTTGTAAATTCAATTTTTAAAATATAAAGAAAATGAAGTTTTTTTAAAAAAAAAAACACAAATATTATGTTGTCTATTAATAAAAAAAAAAAGAAGAAAAATAGAAAAAAAAATATATATATTTTAAGTTATTAAATAATTAAATCAACTAATTATCTTTTGAGAAACTTAAAATATAAAATTTGTTATAGAGGAAAAAGCCCACACTCACAATATATTTCGAAGACAGTCAATAGTTTGTATAAATATAATTAATTAAAATTATAATATTGTAATTTCTAAGATTTTGATTTCTTTGTCCTATTTTGAAGTTGTCTGAAATAAAAAAAAAAGTCTATATATTAAGTTATTCATAACTAAATACTGTTTAAGATATTTTCACACTAAATAATACTAAATTTAATTAGTTTAAAATTTGAAAACCACCCACAAAAGATTTTGAAGTTAAATCATTTAAATTATAATACAAATAATATATAAGAAAATTACAGTAAATTTAATTAAATTGATTCACATTTCTCAGTCAATGAACGAACGGATTTTGAATGCTGAAATTTTTAATTCATTTATTAAATTACGTTACGTGAAATTAAAAAAAAAAAATTTAAAAAAACGTGATTGACATAACTAATTTTTGATTTTACGGTAAATTAAAATTTAAATTTATTATATCTGAATTTTATTGTTTTTCTAAAATGCTACTGTTCTTCAAATTTATCTATTCTACTATTCCATCTATAAAATTTCTTAGAAGGAAAAAAAAAATGCCAGCACAATGCTTCTTAATATTTTCCGAACTAATAATTATCATCATTTAGATAAATATTAGTACACAGACGGACTATCATCATAGTGTGTTGCACTAAGATGTTAAATTGTCATTTTCAAAAAACTAATTTAACATCAAATGATTATCTAAAGCAACTATTAATTAATTAAGATTTTCGAATCGAACATATTTAATCAATTTTAGTTGTTCGGTTCTACATTTGAATCTCATTTTGTAGAATGGTTTGTTGATGAAATATTTTAAACGATAGACACTGTCTTTTCTATCCTCTTAACATGCTACATATTGACAACAGACATATTATGTGATCGAGTTACCCCGATTATATTATGTGAAGGTAAAAATATGTTGACCAACCCAGTTGTTAAAATGTGTTTGTTGGATCATAAATTAACCACGTTGATTGAAAACAAACTATTAGTACCAAAATCAATATTTTTATACAGTAACATCGTAATAGAGGGTTAAACAATTATTTGCTACGTGTAACTATTTTACTAATAAACGCTATTTATGAGCAACTTATTTAATAACAAATTCATTTTCAAATAATATTTTACCGTATAAAAAAAAAGTAAATAAAAAATTAAACTTTTATCTTTCCACTGTCATTAAATCGATCGAGCTAATAATTCAACTGTTGAACAATTTGATTAATTTTTATATGAAATACACATTTATGTTCTTTTAATACTTGCCAACGAGAACACCTAGAATTTCCTAGAATTTCTATAATATCTTATATATTATAATATTGATGATTAAATTAATAAAATTACTTAATATTTAGTACTATTTTTAATAATATGATAACATACAAACGGCGATTTTAAATTTAATAAAAAAATTTTGTGTTTAAATAAAATTTATTTTTAATATACAACTTTTTTTTTTTGTTTTCTGTTAAAATAATTAAATTTATATATTTTTTTACAAATAAAATAAATACATTTTTTTTTTAAATAATATAATCTATACTTATATTAATATAAGTTGTGTTTTGATTTGTTTTTTTTTAATTAATTTAG
>JANSTX010009224.1:0-19248 GCA_027564355.1 Penthetria funebris | reverse complement strand
AATTATATATAATATAATTATATTAATCTTTGATATTATACACCCAATTTTAATCTAAAAGGAGTAAAAAGTTTGTACGCGAGGTACTTCAAGGAGTAATGTGATAAAGCTTATACTCCCACACATTCTTTCAATTATAATATCATTTGTAAATGCAAAGTTTTAAATTTGTATGTATTATACAAACAATTTGAATCTAGAAGGAGTGAAAAGTTTGTATGGCAGGTACTTGAAGCAGTATTTCAATTTTCCTCATCTTCGAACCTAGCCTCACAAATTAGATAAATATATTGTCTTTGATATTATACACCCAATTTTAATCTGAAAGGAGTAAAAAGTTTATATGGGAGTTACTTGAAGGAGTACTCCAATTTTTCTCATCTTCGAACTTAGCCTCAGAAATCAGATAAAAGTAATACGTGCAAAATTTCATAGCGATATCTCAGCGCATTCTCAAGTTATCGTGCGCACTGTCGGACGGACGGACGGACGGACGGACGGACGGGCGGACGGAAGGACATGCGTAAACTTTTTTTTCAATTATAAGCAGTTCTGTGTAATTTTTTTTTTCTGAGATGTTTATTTCTTGGCGTTACATGAACGGAATGAAAAACAATAGACCCTTGGAATTTTGTTAGTGATAAATTGATTTGATAACTTGTCTGATCATGTTAATTTCATATTTGAATCTAAAATTATTTTTCAAATGAGACTCTACAAACATGTGTAGTGAAATATACATAACTTGAATAGTTTGTAAAATAGATTTAGGACCAAGTGTCTAATTTTTTTTATTTTATGCTTCCTCATGTATGTAACTTATGAACAGTCGCTCATCTCTTTGATTACTTTTAATGCCATATTTCAATGACTCTGATATTAGTAGAGATCTAATTCTAATTTAATTAATTTTCTTTTTACATTACCTCACATGATACCGTTAATACAATATATTTTTTGATTAAATTGGACCTGGATAACAAACTCCTAATCATCACTAAATGTCTTTATGTAATTGTGATCTATTTTATAGACAATTTATAGCTAATTTATCAGCGTATAGTTAGACAGAATATATAATTAGTAAATTTACATATTATTAATTAATTTATATTCTAATTAATTGGAATTACTGAAGCAGTCAAACAATGCAAATTGTAGAATAATAGCATTTTATAATATTTTAATTTTTGTACTAATTTGTATATTTAATGAGTCTAACATTTTATCAGAAGCTAACGTTTTAGTAATGCTAAAAGTTTACATGAATAAAAACTCATGTTCACACTAAGTATGACTTTTGTTTTAAATTGTAACAGCTACAATAAAATGTACATATATTTTATTTTTTTAATAACTTATTGTAAGTGTTGAACAGATATTATTTATTAATACCCCTATTTTTATGAAAAGTGATCAAATTTAAATTTTAATTTTAAATTTATAATTATAAATATATTAAATTTTTTAAAACAAAATTTATTTAAATTTACGAGATTCATATTTCACAATGTATTCAAAAAATATCTATGTGTCAGTTATAATATTACTAACCTACACTAGGGGATGACTACTTGTAGAATCAAAATTTTACGGTATCGACTAGAATATTTTTAAAATGTTACTGCAAAATATTTTTAAAAAAATTGCCTTTAATTACTTTACATTAAATGAACATTTAGTGAATTGTTTGTGTTAGAAGTTAATAAGCATAACTGCCAAAATTGTATATCAATTTTGCATTGTGCATCTAATTTTAAGTTGACATAGTATATCAATTAAAGTAGACTTTAAGCATTCCAGATTGTATTTCAAATAGTTTTGATTGAATCGTTGTATGCATTTTATGTGTTTTAGTGAAAATAGTGGATTTAAATTATTTAAATGTTGATGAAATACATTGATCTCAGTGACGAAGTGTGGATTTGTTGCTCTGTTAGAGCTTCAGCAAAATGTCGCAATAACTACAAACGTTGAATTTAGAAAGAATACAAAAAAGTATGCAGAATATATGTAAAGGATTCCTACATTAAGTGCATAAAATTTTAGTTTTTTTTTTTAAGTTATATAATAGCTATTTTGTAAAATTATTCCTATCAAAGTTCCCCTTCTAAAAAATACATGACATCAATTAATAATATTTGATAAATATAAATATAAATATTTGTTATATGTTTTATGGACTATTTTAATTAATTAAGCTTATGTTACTATTTTTTTCCACCAAACTATTGGTGACTATGAAAAATATTTAATTTGATTGATTGTTGCGGTGTGAAAATAATCCCAGGGTTGCGAAATATATACTATCCATAGATTGGCGGTAACTTTTAAATTTGATTATAAATAATATAAACGGTGTTTAAAGTGCTGTTCATGTAAATATAATAAATTTGTTTACCTTAAATGTATTTAATTATGGTTTTTGTTCCTTTATGTCATCAAAGCAATGAAAATAAAATCTCCTGTATTGAATTTATATACTAGACAATGTTGCATCAAAAATGTCCCATATTACAAAATGGCATGTCAATCAAAACTATCGAAAAGAAAATAATCAAGAAAACTTAAATATGTTTATATTTCAGTGTTCCAAGAACTAAAGTATTGTCATATTCAAACAAAAATATCCCTATTATTTCGTGAATATTTTTGTTTTTAAATCTTCATGCTAATTTTAAATCATTTTTCTATTATAATTAAATATTTTACAGATATAGTCCGTTGGAAAAAATAACTTCTTTAACTATTATTTATGTCTTTCAATTATAAAAATGACAACAAATTTTAAATTTTAGTACCCCATTAAACGATTCGTTTGTATATATTTTATATTTGTATATAGAAAACAAGTAGTTATTTCTTCTACTAGCATAGAAAACTGGCTGCTAAATGTGCCAACAAATGACCAAAAGCATTTGCCACCACATGGAGCACACAGATTTTTGCTCTTAAATCTTTGATTGGGACAGATAAATAGCACATTGTTATTGCAACGATTACGTGCAGAAATATATGTCAATCTGTGGCGAGGATCAAAGTCCCACTGAAAAATACAATTCGGAATTTTGGCATTGCTATTGATAAAATTTTGTTAAAACCTAGAAAAAAGTAATTTAATTTATTTCTTATTTATAGATGCAGTTCATTCATTAGAAATAATAGAACCAAACCCTTTTGAAAATTTAATATGTGGTGAACAAAATTTATTGTCTCATAAAAGGGTAGTTGGTGGCAACGCAGCTAATTTAATAGAATTTCGATGGTTGGTTTTAATTTTTTATTCAAAAGAAATACGACCCCTTTGTTCAGGTACCATAATTCATTCAAAATTTATATTAACTGCTGGACATTGTTTAATTGGATTTTCTTCAAAAAAATATGGAAAACCGTATGTACTTCATAGTATGTAATTTTGTATATTATATTTATAATTTTAAATTCGAATTATCTTCTCAACAATTCAGGAACTACATTCGAATAGGTGAATATGATTTAACTCATAATCCAGACTGTAATGCGCTTGGTGATTGTGCACCACCATTTGAAGATAAATCAATTTTTGAAACATATCCACATCCAGAGTATTCAGCACAATATTTTAATCATCAACATGACATTGGTATTATTAGACTTACAGATGATATTTCATTTTCAGGTAATTATTCGTATTGTATAAGAGTCCTTTCTTCTTCTTCTTCTTCTTTCGTTAGGTCATGGACCTGTGCTTTTCTAGGACTTTTTATTTTCTGTTAATTTTGAGATGCGGATGTCCAACTTTCTCGCCATCTCTTCGGAGTCCTTTCAAGGTAGAATATTAAAAAAAAAAACTATTAATTCAATATTTTGATTCTTGAAATTAATTTTATGCGAAATATACTTGTCGACTGGTTGAAAATGTAATTCAACAACAAACTACGTAGCTGGGAATGTATGTACCACTCAATTGAAATATTCAAATGTATAACTGGATAATTATGATTGATCCTCCAGTCATATCTCTCTGTGGGCTTTTATTGAGAGTCTGTTTTACCGAAATTTAATCTTATTAAATTGTTCTGGACTATACATATCACCTGATAGGATAATCAACATAATATAAGGTGTGGTTGGATAAGTTATAGAACAGTGTGCGGAAGGTTTTATGTGTTAGAAAAATGTCCATAATGTTGAATGGTACATTCTTAGAAAATTACTTTCTCTAATTCTAATCAAGGAAATACGTTCTCTAAATACAATCTTTCTATAATGTTTTAGAATATGTTCAGCCAATATGTCTACCAAATGACAATTTTAATTTACCTGATAATTTTCCGCTCTATATAAGTGGATGGGGTCAGACTGAAAATGGTAATTTCTCTCTTTATTTTAGATTAGTAATTTTAAATTATACAATAACAACGTAATAATTTCCAGATGAGTTGAGTACAGTAAAATTAAAAGCATTGATACCCATTATGAATATCGAAAAATGTAAACAAAAATATGGATCGAAGCAAATTGGTGAAGGACAAATTTGTGCTGGTGGTCAATTAGGTGTAGATTCATGTAAAGGAGATAGCGGTGGACCATTAATGTACCCCTATAATAATTTATGGGTTATCTATGGAATAGTTTCTTATGGGCCAAAAATTTGTGGTACAAATGATTTTCCAGGAATATATACAAAAATAGGATATTACATAAAATGGATAAGAAGAAGGGTATTTAATTCACTTAAATTAAAACCGTGAATGTGGTGCTGTTTATAGAGCTTTGTCTATATTTTTTGTATATGTAATTTATTAATTAATTATTCTAATGAATTATTTTTTTTTTACTTTTATTTTATTATTTTACTGGTTATTAAAATAATCAAATGTTTATTTTACTATTATGATTTTTTTTTTTTAAATATAATTCTGTGACCCATAATCTAGAGATTCGTTATCATGTCAATGTAAAATTGCGTATTATAAGACATTAATAATAATCAGAAAAATATTATAATGTTAGCAATATAAAATTAAATTCATATTAAATTGAAAAGCCTAGAAGACTCAAATTGAACTTGAACTATATCGCCTTTGTTTTACATATTATTATTGGTGTAGATATATCCTATTCCTATGATAATTAGACCAAATTGAAATCAGGACTGATAATTAAGGTGCCGAAAGGGGGCAACTTAACTATGTGTTAGAACTGTCATGGTGTTGCCATAATTAACACAGTAAGCAATATTGTTGAAATAGCTATAGACGATATCAGTTCAGTTCAGTCTTGGAACGTTTGACAATCTCGATAGTATTTTGATGTGTTCAATCTTGAAAGTATTTGAAGTACACTGATATATTATGTCGAAACTGTTGCTCTGGTGAACAACGAACCAAAGGGCGATATTTAAGTGCTGACAAAAACAAAGACGGCCAATCGACTGAAACTGGAGTGACTGACGCAGTACAATTTTTGCATGTCGTGCCAACTAATAATGTTTCACAGACAAAATGAATGAAAATTGGTTTGTTGATGACATGTTGTCATAACATCGATAATACCAGTAATTGAAAGTGTAAATTGATTCCAATATACCAGTGGTCAGTTGTACTATATATTTAAAAATTATTTCACGCTACAAAATTTCATTACATAAGCAATTTAATTTTTTTTTTGTTATATTTAAAATGGACTATTCTACTCGTATTTTAATAGCCCAAGAAGTCGTGCCGATTCGTGTCGTTATGTAATTCCCATTATCCGAGGCTAAATTTCTAGTATTTTAAATGTTATTATTTTAAAGTCTAACAGGCAACCTGCTAAAGTTAACTCCGACTTCACGACATTTGAAGCCATTCCCTACTTCTAGCTATCGTTCATGTTCGACAATCTGATACTTTAACTGTATTAACAAGAGAAACGTATAATTGGTAGCGCCAATTATTGTAGCACCTGGAAATTGTTTAACGGATCATAAAATTATATATAAATACTCACTAAAGGGCATTGCAATATAGTTGATATCTCGTACCTATAATAGAATTTTCGCTTAAATTAGTGAAAGTTATAGAACCATAATATAATTGATTTTAATCAGTAAGGAGTAAAAATTATCCATGGGAGGTACGCTAGGAAGGGAGGGCCTAAAAGGGAGTAAAAAGTTTGTATGGGATGTACTTGGAAGAGTTCTGCAATTTTTAATTTCATAAGCGATATGTCAAAGCAACCTCAAATTAGCGTGCACAATATACATGAGAGATACATCAACAAGGAGTAATCCGCTTAAGCTTATCCTCCCACACATTCTTTCAATTATAATATCAGTTATATTTATATATGTAAAATTTGTAGTCTTTATTATACAAACAATTCATAGCAATATCTCAAAGCATTCTCAAGTTATCGTGCGCAGAGACGGACGGACGGACGAACAGACGGACGGGCACGGATATGCTTAAATCATTTTTTTTTTCCAATTATAAGAACTTCATAAATGTAATCAAATTCAATAGACCCTTGGAACTTTGTTCTCAGGACCTAAAAAGCGCCGCATACTCGCTATGCCATCATGTTATCATTTGACTCATGATTTGAATGATCACTGCAGTCGCACATTAACCACAGAGGACCATTAATATTAACATTGATTGTCCGCATCCATTCTTGTAATTCCCATATTTCACATATACTGGTCGTTCCAATATCTTCAATCTGTGGAGGCGTCCAGTTACGATCAACTTTGCAAATGGCATGCAGTCAATTCATTCCATCTTCTGGTACAACTAAAACAATTGCTTTCGTTTGTTTTATTTTGCTTAACTTATGTTGAAGAATGTTAGGTTTTGTTAGTAGTGTAGCTGCATTGACGGTGTTTTTAAATTGGAATTGATTCAAGAATATATCAACTGGAATATTTTGCATTTATCAGTTGCATGTAGTATTTATTCTACTTTATATTTGCTTTTATGTAACCAGCCTATACATTTCGATTTTGATTTAATATACATTTGATGGGATTTTTGATTACCTTTTAGTATTCCTTTGTGCAGCAAATTCGTATATATTTTATTTGATTGTAGCATAGAACTTACATGTTTCTGATTTGTGGTTATTGATTAAGTAATAGCTACACTACTTTTGTTCATTCTTACTGTATTTGTATAATGTCTTATATTCACTTAAGTATACACTAAAATTCGGAACTACACTATTAAGTTTTTGTTTCAATTTTGTAAATATTCTTTCAATTTGGTTCACTTAATCTATGGATTACGATCATCTTCATCTCAATCTTTATGCATAGAGGGCATATAGGGCGGCATTACGATGTTAATTTGCCGTTTCAAATATATGCATATAACATAAAATGTGAACACAAATAATTGAAATTTGCCAACTGGATTATATATAGGATCGATCAGAATTATTCAGTTATACATTTGAATATTTCAGTAGACTGATCAAAATATTACCAGTTTGAAGTTTGTTATTTAGTTGTTTTTTCACGCAGTCGACAAACACGAACATTAACACCATGTTTTTAGCCTCGATCACACGACTGACATATACCGTGATCGTGTGTTACCAGTGACACTAAGTGGAGTTAAATATTGGTTGAGTAACATCGATGATAGTCTGGCCGACTTCATTTGTCACCTCTTAATTATTATATAGTTTAGTATGTTCCATTTTAGTTATTATATTATTTAGTATGTTAATTAATAATATGATCACTCCTATAATGTAACTTAACCTTTTTTTTTTTGATATTGATTCTTCTAATTCGATTTTAAACTCAACCGATCACATGATCACATGATCATTCCATGATTGCGGTATGGTAAAACATGGGCAAAATATCAAGCATTTATTTGTCAAAATTTAAACATATATTTATACGTTTTCTACATTCAGTACTGAACTACAATATTTAAATAATTGATAATAAATTTCTAGAAGAAAATAAAAAATTAAATATTTAACATTTTTAAAAATATGTAAACAACTGGTTTCTGACGTGAAGTAGCATTTATGAATGTTTATTCAGATTGTTATAGCAGACATGAAAATGTCTCATTTGTTATTTGTTACTATTATTTTTTTGAATTTAATTAAATTAGATTTGTGTCATCATCGCAATGGTTATTTAATGTTATTATTATGATTATTATTATTATTAAATTTAAATTTATTTACAAATCTTAAAAATTTGTAATATTGTGAAATAAAATTTTCAATAATTTTATTTTTAGTTTCCTTAATTTGCAATATTCCAAATCAGAACACCCAAGGAATATGCAAAAATGTTAATTTATGCATAAAATATAAAAATTTGAAAATACAATCTCCACAAAGTGTTGAAAAATTTAATTTTCTTCGTCGTATTCAGTGTGATATTGATAATGGTGAAGAATCTTTAGTTTGTTGTCCAAATGATAGTGATTATTACAGGTTTGTTAATATTAGTGGAAGCTCAGATAAATGTGTAACTATCTAATATAAATTAATAATTAATTATAGTAATTATAGTTAATTTTTTTTTTTTTTTTTAATATTATGAACGTCAAAAATCACAGAAATTAATTACTTAGCTTACAATAATTGTCCGAAAAATTATTAATTGGCAAAGGTGTTTAATCTTAATTAATCTTAACATTTTTCATTTAATCAATTAAAATCATAATATTTATTATTAAAATATTAATAGATTAATTAATACGATTTTTTTTTCTTTTTTGTTAATAAAGAAAATTATCGTTAAAATGATAGATAAACATTATGTGTATCTGCTGGAATTTTTTAATCTTTATGTAATAAATTAAAAATGCTATCGTTAAATGATTTTAGCATAATTAATTGTGACGTTACGTACTATGAAACTTTTAAAATTGATTGAAAATGATAAGAAATTGTAAGGTTTATAGATGTTTATCAAAAAAAAATAAATATATATTTAAATATATCTTTGATTTATTCTTGGACATTAAAAAAAATTAGGGAAGGTCGTCTTTTGAATTTGTATTTATCAAGAAAGGTACTATCACAATGTGATTTATAATAATTATTTCATTGCGCGCTTCAAAAATAATTCTAAAAAATTCGAATCAAAAAATTACACAATTTTTCTTTTATTAAATATAAAAAAATTGTGGCTAAAAATATGGAATGGGTGTACCGAAATGCGTTGGAAATTGTTGAATACAAGCTAATCTTTAGCGCTTAAAATATGCATTTTGAAACTAATATCATAAAATTAAAAAATGGATATTTTTCTTACATAAATATATTTATAATACTAAATTTATATTGAATTAAATAAATATTTTAATTTCCTTTTAATTTCATTTACCTAATGAGCCAATATCATTTCTGCCTAATATTATTACAATTATATAAAAACATTAAGCAAAAATGTGTATACGAGTAAAATTAACTAAAATATAAGAATATTAATCTGATAGACGTTTTTAAAAATAGGCACGTCAAATTTGAAAATTAGTAGTAACATAATATTTAAACATAATTCATTTGCACCATAATTTGTTCCATCGTAATGTTTAAGAAATCATTTGTTCTCAAACATCATAATCTTCGAAACCAGATCAATGCAATCAATTCGTCCTGTTATTAAGTCGAACTTTCAAAAATAACATACATATTAGTACGTCTGAATTGTGTTATAATATAATATGTTAATATTAATAATGGTGTACATCTACCGGATTAGAAAGTCAATACGATCTGTCCAACCAAATTTACGTAATGTATTATACATAAAAGAAATTTACTCCAGTCAGTGAGCTAGGTATAGAACACAGACTACACAACACAAGCATATAATCCAAGATTATACGAATATAGAAACAATATACTGTTTTAAAGAGCATTCGAATTTTTTATTTCAACACAAATACGTTTGACAAAACCTAACATCGCATAGAACTTAGATGTGTGTTAGTCAATGTGACCAATGAATGTCGATTTAGTGTTAAACATTACTCCTATTAAAGCACGTACACAAGATTTATGAGATAAAGGATCATCATTTATCTATGATAATCAGAAACAATAAGATTAAGTTTTGTGTGAAAAGTAGCAACGATGCATTATGAGAAATTCAATGATAGACAATTATCCTCGCACAATTTTCTCAGTTAGTTTATATCGTTTTGAAATTATGCTAAGTCAGATCGTCATCTTGACCTTTATTTCACGAGGGAGCATAAGGTGTCCGCAATTTTTCACAATTTAAGGTCACTGCTCTTCATTCCCTTCTATTATGGTACCAGTCATCTTTATGACAGTTCTTCGCCACGTTGTTTTGAAACGACCGAATTCAAGTTAAGTGCGTATTTTACAATTTCACTGATCGGTCGCCTGAAAATTTTGTTCATCGTCATCCACATCTGTCAGTCTTCACAAGTTCTCATTTGATATTGTATTTGGCCAGAAATTTTTTAAAATGCTATTGACGAAAACTTGAATTTATGACACTATATGTTATTTGTCACATTCCAAGTTTTGCAGTCCTACAATAGATAAACAATTTGTTGTAAAAATGCGCAATGACCGCCAGACTCCATTCATCATACCAATTACCAAGCTTTTTGTCTACAGAACCTTATATCTGTTTTTGCACTACCATCAATTGTCAAAAAACTACTCAAATTTTAGAAGTTTTCTATTGCATCTATTACTTCGCCGTTGACTCGAAGTAACAATTTTCATTAGTTTCGTCTTTAAAACATTGATCTTCAACTCGTCCAGATAGATCACATATTATACCATGTGATTCAGAGGTTACCTTAGCCATAACTCAATTCAAGACGAACAATAACAATAATAGCGAGAATTCAATAATCGTGTGCACTGGTTACATAGATTAATAGTATAATAGTATAATAGTAATTGTTTCACTGAGATTGCTGGCATTATGCCCAATTTCAGGTATTCACTCTAAATACCCAACCTGCTTGGTTATCGCCCTCGCACAATTAAACTGTGGAACTTTCTGTTCCCTAAACTTTATGGCCTCCAGAAATTCAAATCACATGTTCACAAGTTCCTGCCTTTAAATAAACATAATACAAATTATAAATATTTTTTTGTGATCATTTTTAATTTTCGTAATCGATGAGAGAACATTGCAGTCAAACAACTTAATTTGCTGACTAAAAATAGATTGATTAAATTGAATTATATAAAACATAAGATATTTCTGAGAACAACTTATGTAAATGCATTTTTTTTTGCAGAAATCAAAACTATAACAAAAAAAAATTTGAAAATTAGTAGCATTATAACATAACATCAAACAGTATCCTTAATTTATTCCAAATTCTAAACGCAATTGTATAATTTTTGATACTGATTGGTGGTCATCAGTTTATCTTTATGTTACAGTTTGCCGCTTCCATTTTTTGAAATATGCAGTTGGTTGACTAAATATTTGAATAATTCGGAAAAGTGATTGCAAAGCCGCTGCCAACTTTGTTTGGGCAATGTTTATACAACCAAGTTTAAAAATATATATTTTTGGCCACGACCAAAATCAATAATTGGAATATCTTATGAACTTTTTTTTCCAATATCGCGAATTAGTTAAATATGGGTTGATCAACTTCTGAATGTCTAGGTGACTGACTTTAAATTAAATTGACATTTTATAATAATTCTAATATCTATCGTTTTTGATAAACTTTTGTAATTTATCAGGTAAGTAAAGCAATTATGTTTGCGTAGACAGAGAATTTAATATTAAACAATATTTTTTCCTTTTATTTCAGATCTATAAATTATGAACAAATTACTTTTCAAATGTCTTATTATACAGTTTTCGATTATCGTTTTCGGACAATATTAGTAAATGTTCAAAATCCAAGCTTTTAAATTTTCTCAAAGTGAGTAAAATTCGAAAATGTCATACTACATTCAATTTTGTTCAACATCTTTTTAACTACTACCAGTCACATACACAATACGTCTGACGGAAAATTACATATTGACAATAAAAAAAGGCTATAATTTCATTCAATCACCCTAATTACATATTTACTTCTTGTTTATCGTAAATATAATGAGTTAGAAAATTTCTTTAATGCACCTTGACCCCAAACCTGAATTTGTGACATATATTTTTGTCATCTTCCAAGTTTCGCAGTCAGACCATAGTCATAGTACCGATAAACAATTAGTTTTCAAAATGAGTAATTTCATATTTTTTGAAATTTGTGACGACCTCCATACCCAATTCAGCATACTAAATATTTGTCAAGCCTTTTACATCTGGAATTTAACATCTATCTCAGCACCATCAGTTGTCAAAACACTTTCCAAATATTGAACGTCTTGTACTTTATGTACTTTTTCGCCGTTTATTACAAATTAACATCTTTTCGATGTAACAATCTTCATTAGTTTCGTCTTTAAAACAATGATCTTTAGACCGAACCTTGTATTACACAAGTCATTTCAATTTCACTCTCATATTAAACTCAGTTTGCGATAATTTTATAATCAGTAGTGTATTAAAAATGAATGCAAACAGGTCAATATTCTACGTGAATAAGTGCAGTCAAATATATACAAAAAACAAAAACCTAGCAGATCTGAAACCTGCCTGTTCCTTTTGAATATTATTTATCATTTTTAACAAGGTAGAATTTTTTTGCAATTTACAGTAGCTGAGAATTTATGCATCATTCTCAAATTCAAAACCGAATATTTAAATATTTTATCCTATATTTTCCTGTTTAATAAATTTCAATTATAATTGAGTTTACATTTGATGTTATATGCACATTTGAAATTTTTTCGATTATAATTATTTAAATTTACATTTGATGTTAGATACATATTCAAATTTGAAAAATTCTTCATTACATGAAATTTATATTAAATATGTATTAAGAGGATGTTTAAATATTATTTTCACGAGCCCTTTATAAATGATTGTAATATATAATTATCAATGACAACTACCAATTTCATTGATCTTTTATTTTACCATTGGTTTAAGCAGTGACACACTTTTGATATAACTTTGCTACACAAAAAAAAAAATTATTGTCATCAATTACATGTGCCATTATTTCGTAATGTAATCAAATATAATTAAAGTAATCTTGAGGTTTGCTTCTTACTGTGTCAGTAATGCACTAAAATTAGAATGTGAAATGTTCTGTTTTACAGCTGATAGAAAGTAATTATTTGTGCTATTAATTAACTGATATTTTACAATAATTACATTTTTTATCACATTTGCAAGGTAGAATACATTATTATTAAATTAATTACATTATATTTTCTGTTACAACTAATTACATTTAATTAAGTCGTTCAGGAAAGTCTGAATATAAATACATGAAATGTTTCGTTAAAAATATGTCAGCATTAATGATGATAGAATAGAGTGCAATTTATCAAAACGCTACAAATTTAAATGTAAATATTTTCTAGTATTGACGGATTATCTAGTCGGGGAATATTTTCGGTTCACTTAGTTGGAGAATTTCGGACGCACTGACCAATGAAGTGACTGACTAACGTCTTTTTAGATTCATCTGTATGGTGTATGTAATAAGCATTAATTTTATACGACAATATAACTTAGTGTTTAAGGGTTTACACTTAGATTTCGGTGATTGGCCGGTATAGTCTTGACTGATTGTATGATATAATATAATGCTATAAAATTAATAAAGAATATGTTTTTAAATTGTAATTTTACTTTATCATATGTGTCTATTAAAAACAAATGAATAAAATGCTATGGTATGCAAGTGTATTCATTTAGAAAAAAAATTATATTAAGTAGGTTGCACATTATTAGCAAATAACATGTGGCTAAACAAAGAATAATCAAATAATCAATTCACACCGTATTCGGAAATTTATACCCGTATGAATTTAGATTTGTGTTAGGAAAGGTGGGTGGCAATTTCTTCTTTTTGATAAATAATCACATAAGTACATGTGTGTATATTATACATATATAAAGATAACCCTGAGGTTAGTAGTTGATTTCCTGATAACCTTGTCATAAAATTCAAATCATTTTTTAATAATTGACATTTTTATAAATATGTAGAAATTATTCATACTATGTATATCTCTATATATGTATATATTTCTTGGACATTTTTCGTTACTTTATGTGATATCACACTAAAACTTATGTGGTTTCACAATGGCACTGGTCAAATGGTAATAAATTGCTAAAACTATTCATCAACTTCTATTGCTTGAGGGTAACATTATGATTGTGTTCGCCCGATACAAAATTATTTGAGCGTGACTTCTTCTTCTTCTTCTTTCTTTCTTCTTTTATTGTCCTAGCCTGTGGCCATATAGACAGATTTTGTTTTTAATAATTTGTTTTTGTTATTCAACCACTGGTTAAGTCGCAAAGTGATAAATTTACAATTTACAATTCTTTTTTGCAAATTTTGTCTACAGTGAGGCTTGAACTCCGGTCTACCGCCGTACTAGTCTAGTGCTTTAACCACTGCGCTACCACGACGGGTGAGCGTGACTTAATTTTGTTTTTTTTTATATTAGTATCAAGCGAACTGTAACGCATTTTCTTTTCCATACCCTAAAGTGAAATCAGTGGTAATACTAAATAGAAAAAAAAAATGCATTTATTCTGCGTCGGGGAAAAAAATTATTTCTATACCCTAAAGTAAAATAAGTGCTGACTTTGATTTTAAAAAAAAAAACTTCTACCATTCCTGTGATATTCAATTTATAAAAAAACCTTTTTTTCAATCGTACCGTAACATCATATCTCCGAAAAATTATATATATATATTAGCCCAATATTCCTCTGCATATATTTTCATAAATGTATCACAGGCACGGTCATAGTATCAAATGTATTATATTTAGTAGGGTAGATTTAGATTAAAAAAAGTGACGGTTATACCTTATGTAGTCTCTCAGTAAAACTTATGTGGTATCACGGTGAAACTTTATGCGGCCTCACGCTTATCAGTTGCGAAAACTATTCAAATGACATTTTATTTTTCAACTATCAGACGAGTAAAAATGTATTTCACTACATCAAAATTTTGGTATTACACAATTAGTAGTGTTCAGCAATAATGGTTGTACATCAAGCCCAACTACGTAATGTTCTGTGATAGTGTCAGCTATTGGCTACAGTAGCTGATTTGCAAGACTAAATCTATATATTATATTATTATAAATTAATAAGATTACATTACCTAATGCTTTAGATATGGCGGCATATATATTCAGTTATCGCCAAAATCGTGCAAAAACTAGAAACTATTAAAATCTGGAATATAAGTTTGACATCTTAAGTTCCTTAATACCGTTTTAAGTTTATTGACACTAACATACATAAAGTGTTACGTTTTCTAAGATTTTAAATTCTAGTTACTTGCTGTTCCCCATAGCATATCACTTTATCATAATATGCACGGAGTTTTCCTATTTTTTTTTTATGTTGTCTATGCAGAATAGGTGATCATACAACGATACTAATTGGTACTGTGAACAAAATAATTTTAATTACAGATAGCTACTTTCTGAAGGTGACTGAACGGTTTTGTAGCAAGTTACGATAGCAAGCTCTTATACGTACTTAAAAAGAGTTTTAACTACATATTAAATGTATACATTTGTTTATGAATTCCAACATTACCACAGTTTTGATTCAAATTTATCTGACATTATTCAATATTAAATTTTACGGATCAGTGTATTCATATAGGCTATTAGAACATATCGCAACGGAAACTTTAAACTAACAATAATTAACTCTTTCAGTATTCTTCGTATACATAACTCATTTTCCTTAATTTTGTACACATTGTAGTGGTATTTAGCTTTGTATGAAGTATGAATACCTTTCTGTCTCAATATTACCAGTATTTTAGATTATCTTCATAGTTAAACTATCTATTTTCCTGTTTCTTTTATATGAATATAATATGTTATTTATAACCGTTATAAATCTCATTAAGCATACTTTAGAATATATTATATCAACAGCAGTTCATTTAGTAGAACGTGAATCACTTAAATAGATGCTTAATTCTATTCAAGATCCCATGTGGCGTATTTTGATTATAAAATTGCTAATCAATCTATATGATTAATCTGACTATTGTCAAGATTCATTAATTGATAAGATGACATATATTTTTCAGAAATCCTCAAATAATTATCGATGCCAATACTACAAATAAACCTGTCCAACGACCATTATCTGATGAAGATTTAGATGGGTTTCTGTTTAATAGACATAGTAATGATGAAATGGATTTATTGCCTAAACGATGCGGTCAACAATACGGTAATCGTATAATTGGTGGTGAAATTGCTAATTTAGATGAATTTCCGTGGTTAGCAATGCTAATCTATAATTCAAGTCAGTATACAGAGTTAGAGTATTTATTATTTATTCATAACTTGATTAAGTTTATGTATTATAAATTTTCTTTTCTTTATTAATAGCTGGCAATGAAATGTATGGATGTGGTGGTTCATTGATTTCTAATAGATATGTTTTAACAGCTGCACATTGTGTTACAGGACTGGCTGTTGTCAGTAAAGGTGGATTGTAAGTTACTATTATCTTCTATAAGTATATTAGTATATTTAAGTTAGTTATTAAATAGATATTGAACAAAATGATAGATATGAACAAATTGATTGAAACATACCCTCTTGTCTGGATCAGTATTTAATAGCGGACAAATGTCATTAGCAAGGTATTGCACCCGAAATGAAATATTTTCATTAAAAATACGCTTATCGCGCAGTTCACTTTTACCCACCTCTTTATGGAATTGATCATATTGCTAACACTTATTCAATTCCTGACTTTCATAACAAATGACACCAAGCGCATTTTAACCAACGTGTCGCAGTGTGCCAGCAAATGCATTCTATTCCCGTCGATCGGTGTCATATACTAAATGATTAGACAAATTGCTTTACTACTTTATAATTTCGAAGTTCAGAAACATTTGTACGCTTGTTTGTTGTAGATTTTCTCTTGATCAAATCAGAGATTGCATCCTACATTCGACCGTTTTTGGTACGAATATGAAATGAGAGAAATGATGGGATGAATCGTATTCGCTTTGTGTAATTACAACTGTATTATTTTTATTCTTTTCTAACATATTGTTATAAAAGTGTGTTTTGGGAGGTTGCTATTTGTTATATACATCGTTGATTCTCTGATAAATAGCCTTGGCCGAGCGGTTAACGTAAAGGCTATATTCGTAGAATAATAAACTACTTACTTGCACTTTTACAAAACTTTATTTTATCTTAATTCTATTGGAATTTACAATACAAAATGTTTTTATTTTCTATTAACTTATACTTCACTAATCGCTTATTTTACTTTCAATATCTCGATGTGTATTTGATTAAGCTTTATTTTCAACTAATTTCTCCTGCTCATAACGCTCTATTTATATTAGCTTTTTGTTTACCTTTTGAACTTTCTCGAAGCTACTAGTTTATTCAAGTACCTTATACATTTTCTAGTCGAATGAGTACTAAATTTTCGAAATATAAAACAGGACCGTACTTTTAACAATATAGTGAAAGTATATTGGTAAGAGTGGTGTTTTATTCCATGAAACCATAAAAATGTCATATACTGTAAAGTAAGTATAGGTTGATCAACCTCAAGATGTGAGTCGGTTTCTCAATTCTCCGCCATGTAAATATGCAATTAGTATACATATCTACATATACTAGCACACTAAAAAAACAACAAATATGCAAATCATAATATTTCATAGATATTAAATTATCTCAGTAATTAGTATTATATTATCAAAATCTTATCTATGATGTTTCATTAATGTTTTTCTAATAACGAATTATTATGAATTTTGGGTCATGTAAAGCGCTATCTATATTTGGTATTATTATTCATGTCTGCGTCATATTTGACGTTACCAATTTGTGTCCGAAGATGAATTCGTTTTTTATCAATTGTCTTTAAGTTCAATCATTAGATTTACATAAATTTTTATCTAATGACAAAATAATAATAACGGATGATATGAATGGTAGTGTAGGAAATTCTGTATTTAATGCGGAAAACAAAGATTTATCGAAGAAATACTACATGAAAATGGAAAGGCACTTATAGAATTTTTGCTAACAATTAACTTCGAATTAACAACACGTTTTTCTCACATAAAGATCAGCTAAAGACACTTAGCGAGGCACCAGAGGTCAACAATCGACTATTGACTACATTATAACAATCAGAAGTTTTGTCACCTATATCACCAACAAATTTTGGCAATGTGGACACATGTCATATTTTGATTCTTTGTAAAATCTTAATAATTGCAAGAATACTAAAATCTACGGTTCTAGAATAGATTCGAAAAACAAATATTAAATATATTATGGATCCAATCAGAAAGTGATTATATGAGAACAGATTACAACTTAAAGTATCAAAGAATTCTGTCAACAATGAAGATAATGACGAAAAAGCATGGTGCAAGTATAAAAAAAAAAATTAACGACGTAACATATGAAGTGGTCGGATGAAGGAAAGTTAATATGAATGCATACCACATCAGAAAGCCATGGTTTACAGAATAAATGGAGATTTTGTCAACAGAAAAACGAAAAACTGCAGGCCCACTTAAAATGCAGAAGCCTAAGAATCCCGGAATTATACAGAGTATATAAACTTATTAGTGCTAAAATAACACAAATTATAGAAAGGAATACTGAAACCGTTATATTAAAGACATGGAACATGATTTGTGTGGTGAATTAGGGTGCTGCGATTGATAAACTGTTCAATAAGTTACTTTAACGTATTGAGATACACACATATTGAAGAACTTGTGTAACAATACCAAGATTAATAAAGGGTAGTAAAATTCAATTATTGCCGATTAAATTACGTTAAAAAATGAAACACACGATGAACAGAATGGGTTCAGAAAGAACAGATCAGATATTGAATAAATATTCATATTACATCAACTTGCGATGAAGATTGTCATTTGCTTCGTCGATCATACACAAGCTATTGACCGTATCCAACTTTACGATATTATAAACATTTTGGAAGCCATCAAGCGAAACACAATTAATTTTATATCTTCTTCTTCTTCTTCTTCTTTCGTTAGGTCATGGACCTGTGTTTTTCTAGGACATTCCATTTTCAGTCAATTTTGAGATGCGGATGTCCAACTCTCTCGCCATCTCTTCGGAGGCCTACCTATTGGCCGTGTGCCACCAGGGTGT
>JANSTX010009223.1:0-37691 GCA_027564355.1 Penthetria funebris | reverse complement strand
TTTATGGCGCAAATTTTTCAATACAAGAAGATCATGGTACTGCCCACATATCGATTCTTGCACCAAATGGTGATGCTGTATCTGTAACTGGTACAGTTAATACACTGTAAGTATTTCATATTATATTATGTTATTATATATCATTTTGTGACCAATAGTGACGACTGGGGCAATCGACTAATATCTGGGTTACTCAACCTATATTTGTCATCGTAAATTCGAATGCAGTACGATAATAAGAAATAAGAAATTTCTACTTCTTCTTCTTTTGTTAGGTCATATACACTTTTGTTTTCCTAACAATTTAGTTTTGAGATGCGGATGTCCAACTTTTTCGCCATCTCTTTGGTGGCCTTCCCTTAGGCTTTGCTCCACTTGAATGTTGCTTCATTGCATTATTTGCGACTCCATTATCTGACCTTCTTTCAACATGGTGTCTCCAATAACGCCTTCTGGTACTTGTTCATCTTACTATGTCTTCAATTTGACATTCATTTCGGATATCATCACTTCTGATTCTATCTGTGAGTAAATGACCGGTGATAGTACGTAAGATCTTTATTTCTATTGTACTCATAAGTTGTTTAGTTTTGGACGTATTATTGTGGGTTTCCACTGCATATGTCAAAATAGGTCTATCACATATTTTATAAATTCGAACTTTGCATTTTAGTAACATGAACTTATTTCTCCGAATGACGTCACGAAGGCATCCACATATTGATGCAGCCTTGTTGGTTTGATAGCTACTTGTTTCTGCACCCATGTAATGACATATCATAACTTACTCAATTGTTATCTGCCACTAGTTTGCATCTTTCGCTATAACAAATAATTTCGTTTTCATGGTAGATATCAATAATGATTAAGCTTTCAGCATCTTCTTTAAATACAAATAATAGACGTTGCGAATCGTCCTCATTTTCTGCAATTAGAACAGCATCATCCGCATTACAAATGATACTAATCAGTTGATTTCCCATTCTATAACCAGTAGATTTAATTTTCAGTATGATTTTGTTTATAATCACATTGAACAATGCTGGACTCAAACTATCACCCTGACGGATTCCAGTTGATATTGGTAATTCATTTGTGAGCTTTCCGTTTACTTTAATTCGCGTTGTGTTGTTAACATTCATCTGTTGTATAATGCCAATTATGTTTTGCTGGATGTTAGTTTCTTCTGAAATGTTTATAACATCGTCAAGTTGATCGCAAGTTTGTGCAAGTTCGACGAAGCACATGAAATTTGGTGTATTGTATTCAATGGACTTCTCAACAAGTTGGCGTAATATGAATATTGAATCAATAGTTGATCTGTTCTTTATGGAGTCATTCTGTTCATCGTAAATCTCAGTTGTTGACGTGATTTAATCGCCAATAATTTTAGTGAAAAGTTTCTGAAACACTTAATATAGTGATAAAACAATAGTGTCTCAATCAGTTTTACTGCCCTTCTAATATTAATTATTGATCAGTATTGAACAGTTTAATAATCTCAGCAATTAGGTTGTCCTAATCATATTTTAGACACTCGGTTGAGTTATCATCAATACAAGGAGATTTCTATTTTCTATTTTTTAATGCCTTGTGGTCTAATTCATAATCGTAAGAATTTAAATCAACGCCACTGAAATATCACAGATAACATTCTGGTTCGATTTTCAATCATTAATTGAATTAAATTAATTAATTAAATTAATTAATTAAAAAAGTGTTTTTCAATGTTTTTACTATTTTTGAATTAAATTCATTATGTATGCATGATGATTGATAATTTATTATGTATCAGTTTATTTAAATTGTGATTTATGTTAAAATATAATTGTGTTTTTTTTTTTAATTAATTTTTTATTTTTTTGTTTGTTATTTTATTTATTAATGAACCTTCATTTATCTGTAAGTGTTGTGTAATAAGGAAATGACTAAAAATGTACCAATTAGTGTTAAAATATGAAATAGCCTATATGGTTGTAAACCAGGATTAGAATTGCACATATCTTCCTCACAAAAACACATATGGCCCTTGCCTGAACTTTCCATCATGCACACATGATCCACCATAAATAAATTTATTTGTAATTGTGATGTACACATTCGTCGTACAACCTCATATGCTATAATTTAAAAAAAAAAGAAATTAAATTAAATTACATAATTATAAAATATATAGATGTTATTTTTGTAAATTATTTATTTTAAAAATTTAAATAAGAATATGGTAAAAATTCTAGTCAAAAAAAAAAAAAAGTCAGTTCAAATCAGTAAAAAAAATGTGAATAGTTCTTTATAAAAATATTTAAATAATTTTAAAACTAATGTTAAAATAAAACATTGAAAAATGTATGCGAATGTTTATAATAAAATATTAAAATTCTGCCCCCTTTGTTTATGGATGATATCTTGATTAATCCATTTTTATACCATATACGATCCTATATTTTATACCATACGCAGGATTGAATAAAAAATACGATATCAACTATTAAACAACCTCAATTTTAACAATGTCACCGGTAAAGTTAAGTCGATTGACAAGATCGCAGCTCATGCCATATAGTGTATTGTACTTTTATTGTGTAACATTATTTACATAAATAGTGAAAAAATTTTCGAACACATTACGTGACAGACGACAGAAGACACAGCACTTACAAATTACATTTAATAAATAGCACACATCGATCGATCGATGAACTTGATTATCAACCCTATTATACAGAAAAATGTTCACAAATAAGCTAATAAGAGACTAAACTAAAACTAAAGATCTTCTGATTCAGAAAATGATACTACAATCTCAATTCGATTTCAGATTTTCGCCTCATAATTTTTATTCATGTATATATTACATGATAACGCTTTTCGCTACTCAAGACTTTTTTTTAATTAAAATTTCCATTACCTTAGTCTTTCAATGAACAGTTTCGGGAATCGAGAATCGACAAGTGTCTCCAAAACAAAAAAAAAACCCCTAATCTAATATGTAACGCTAACCGCGCCAAATGATGTATGATACTAATTGATCCTATAAAATATATAGTATTTATGATTTATCATATTATCGGGCCTATGATGTAATGAACTAAAAATGTCCCATCGGAATCAAATGAAGTCATGTAATAACTTAATATTATTAAATTTTCGGTTATTATGAGACTAAAGGTATAACAACAGCAGGAAATGCATCTTGTAATTCAAGTGAAGAAATAGTGACAGAATAAAACATACATAAATTTTAAAAAATGAATAATACCGTTAGGCATTTAAAAACTCGGTAAACAAATACTATGGAAGTGATAGTCGACAAATCTGCTGCTTGCTTTATGAATGGTTAAATTGGCTGTAATTGTATGAAATAAAAAAAAGAGAATCAGATCAAAGTACAATAGTAAAAAAGTCATACCAAACAATCCTTGAATATAATTCGATTATCTCTGAGAAGGACAAATTAATGAGTATAAAAATGGGCCATCATTTATGAATATTAGAATGTTAAGTTATGATTGAAAAAATTCAACATATACTTAGAAAAAACAAAAACAGAGAAGAACAAAATAGCAGAATAATATAATGTATGTTCTTTACATTAAATATCACGGATCATGTTCATCAATTTGAACGGTATTGTCCACATCATAACACTTTCAGGATGGTCGAACGCTTAAGTAAGTATACATATGTTGCAAAATTTCGACAGTGCGATAGTCATCTAGGCTATATTAGATTTGATGATAGTTTCGCTGAGTTTAATTTGATGGTGACATTTTTATACTATGTTCTCAACGTCTCAATCACTATAGGTTTTCCAGGAACAAAACAACTAACAAACCGGGATGGTTACCCACGCATTGACTAGCATATTAGATCTCGATTGTGCCAAATAAGGTATTCGTCAAAACTGTTTAGACAAATTGGTTTAATATATTCAAACTAAAATACATACATGGCTTGAACTAATAACTATTGAATATAATCTACAACTTCCTAACAAATAAAAAATTCAGAGTATTCATCGACGATCATATGTCTGTTGTACAATCCATAACGACTAGCGAAATACATGCATACACTCTACATTGATAATTAGTCAACTTTCTCCTCAGCACGCAGTTCATTTTCAAACACAACAGACGGTTAGCCACTATTGTAATAAAAAAAATCAGATGACTGCTACTCTCCCGTACATTTATTACCCAACATTTATTAAGGCGTACATTTCAAGAATATGTAAAACAAAAAAATAACGGTGGATCCAAATGCTTAAGTCGAGTAATATTCCTCTGCTTGTTACTAACTACAGGCAAATATCGCTGCATTTAAACTTGATAAAACTGTATGAAAAATTCTACTCCAAAAAGGGTGGTTACGTTGTTTTCTTTGAAATTGACAAAAATAATTATAAATTTTGTAATATACAAGGATTTATGAACCCCATATTGAAGAAAAATACATAAACTTTTGTTATATAAGCATGTAATTAATTTGTTATTATAATACAATTAAAAAGATCTTACGTGATTTTGAATGTCTAACCATTTTTACACAACATCCATTACACGTCATTAATGGTGGCTGATCCCTTGGTAGTGCAGTATAATTAAATGGATCCTTACATCGTGCATCTGTCCAGGAATCGCATTCATAACAATATATTGATCGTGCTGGAAAAATAAAATGTTAACATTATTTTATGATGATTTTAAAATTCTTATAAGTAACAGCAATTTAAATTATTTGAAGCAAAAGATTTGTGAAAACAACGAAAAACAATATACTGAATGTTGTCTCAATATAAAAATTGTACCCCAATTAAGTGATCTATCTGTACAATAAAGAGGTTTGATGTTTATGTATATTAGAAACGGTAAATTAACACTGAAATATGTGCTCAAGAGACGTAAGTGTGAAGACGATGAGATGTTAGAAGGTGTATGAGATAATGTGATAAGATGATATAATCTATTCCACATTTGATTGCTTCATCTCATTATTTTGTACACCTCAAAAATTGTATATGGTGGTCTACCGAATTTTCTTTCATAGCTAAACTGGATGTAACTTATGTGCTATCGGTAGCACAACGTAGAGTTAAAGGCATCTTGATCAAACCAGATTTGAGTCGATCGCCAACTACATTAATAAATGAACAATGACATAGTATATATTGGATAAAATGTGTAATTGATTTAATGGATGTGGACAAAATGAAAATAACTGTGACTACTTCAAAATATAAACAAATAAAACTATGAAAGATCGACATGGTCATCATACGTAAAGTTATCATTATCATCTTAACCTTTATGCCTGAAAAGCGAATATAGCGGCACTATGATGCTAATATGCATGTATGTAAATTTTAAATGTGATATTTGAGTTCAATGTAATTGGAATTTACCAGCTGAAAAATGTAGGAGCGATTATAATTTTCAGGTCGTACATTTGAGTATTTCAGAAGAGTGGTAGATAAATCCCCAACTATACCTAGTTTGTACAATTGATAGTTACATGCATATTAGAAACGACAAAATAACGCTTGTGGTGCAATCTTGGACATATTTTAACTCCTTTCGCCTCTATTGGTGGCCATTAATATTTCATCTTGTATAGATGGTTGTCACAAGGCAAACATTTCTGTGTTACAAGTTAATGTGTATCGTCACGCGAGGACACCGTTCTCCAAAAATTTATATCAATATGTTCAGTTATCATGTAAAGATCATTAAATCAAAATAAACCCTTATCAGTATTAGATATGAAATCACAGACACGTTGAAAATGCAATATAATGATGATTTGCAAAACAGCCATATTATTGTATACGAATGCTTATCATATTCTGTCCTCATTGCATGACAGAATTGATGATTTCAATAAAACTTATTATATTTATTAATATGTCACCAGAATAGGTTGTGACACAAATTATATTAAATCGGTGCAAGATGAATACTAATATTCTAAAAATATTCAGAAACAAATCTAATATTAGATTTTCGATTTTATTCTTGTTTATACGAAGAGAGTAAGCATCTAAAAATGATAATCAATTTTTAATTGATTTGACACATTATTCTGTTTTGTTTACTTAAACATTAAATATAAATGTAATTTGCATATCATTTATATACGAGTGACTAAATATAGAATGAATATTACTATAGTTAACAATACAAATTAGTTTATACATTACAAAAATACACTTATTTTGCATACGCGTAATAATATGATGATAATCATCATCATAAACATATCGACATTAACTTCATGTGACAGCATTGGGCATCAACGTATAATTGCCATAATTCACCATATCTGGTCAGTACCTTTACTTCTCTCGTAGTAGTATTGACTGCTTAATAATAGTTATTTGAAACGATGTTCTTGCACACGTCTAATATAATCCCGATATTTATAGTGTGTATCTTGAAATATCACCTCAGTGTTTAATCGATGCAATTCCACTTTCTTAAAGTTATTCTATATATATTTACAAATTCTCGTTTGATATTTTGTATGTGACTATAAAATGCAAAGTACACGACTGAGACACCTATCCAATTTAATTTCGATCGTCTAACATGATTATTATCATCTCCTCAAGATACGACAATATTCATAAATTGTCAATTAATATTATAATATATGTTACCAATCTATCGCACCTATTGACAAAAACTTGGATTACATGCTTTGTCACTTTATATTTTTTGAAATTTGCGATATTATGTAGCATACTAAATAATTGCGGAGTCTTTTGTATGCGGAAACTTACTCCAGCTACTGTAAAATTAGCAAACATTAAACATCAATTCGTGCCTGCTTCAGTTTGAGATAGCAGACAAATGTTGATAGTGAAAATAATATCTTCAAAGCGATACGTTGAATCCTATTTGATAGGGTATCGTATTATATTATTTTCACATTACAATAATGCGATTCCTTTGAAATTTCCATTTAATTATAATAATGAAGCATCATTATTCTTTCGATATTTTAAACATTCGAAGTAAATTAGGTATCACATAATTAATATCTTAATTGATTAGAGGTCAGTAATATCAAATATAACAACATTGATCTAGAGATTATGAAGATTCTAAATAATTAGAAATCGTTTTCAAGAAACGTGCTTATAGATACGTTCACATTGTGGGTTGTTCTGTAGCATTTTCTTATGATCATTAATTTGAAAGTTTTTTGTTCATTTAATAGTCTAATAGTTTAATTTACAAGTGGTCAATTGTTGGTTATAGTTACTGGGCAGACGATTTGAATTTCAAAAAAACAATGGATTCTATTAATTTTTTCTGGTAATCTACTTCCTGGATGCATATTAACAGTATACAAGTCAAATAAAACCGTTATAAGTATATTAGAAGTTAATAATTTAAAAACTAAAATCGCTTACTTTGACATTCTGCGTTTACTTCCGGAATTGAAAACCAAAAAAGTCCAAGAACAACTGAAAATAAATGTGTAAGTATTAATTTGTTAGTGTATTAGTATTTTAAAAACAACACCATTTACAACACAATCAATAAAACGTTAATAAGAAAATGTTAATTGTTTTTAATTTCAAATCATATGTTTACTAAATGAATTAAGTGACTCATAAGCCTGGTGACGTATGAAATAGCTGACATACTATTCGATGAAATCTACTTATTTGTAACTTCTGTGCAAAACAAATACCCCTTTTCTAGAGTCTTTGATTTTACAAATTTTTTTAAAAATTGGTGGGATGTTGGATACCAATTGATTGAATATTAGAACTTTAAATGATCATGTTCAATATGTATCAGATTTAGTTAGTATGAATACCTAAGAATCGATTATGCACATCTTCCTAAAATTCTGATTTTACTCAAATTTTTTGCGTTATTTTCTACGAAGTCTAAAGATTAAAATGATAATGATAGTTAAATGTTATTGATGTTAGTAATAAAAACTTAAGTTTATTAGTAATATTTTAATTACACTGCTACGACAATTTTAGAAAATTAACTGAGACAGATTGATAAGAATACAACCTCCAAACCATACTACTTTTGGTAATATTTTGAAGTCAGAAGTTGAGAATGAAAAATTATTAATTGATTTCGAATAAATAACTTAATTTTCCCATTGAAAGGCTGGTTGAAAGCAATTTGACAAAAGATGTTAGTTCATTTGTATATAGCTATTATTAGTTTAAAGCCTCTGCATTTTACAAAATTATGAAGAAAAATTTTCTTAAATGGAATTTCTTCTCAATGGTCAATTCGGACATTTTTACAATACAATTAATTGTATTCATTTGAAAATAGCTGATATAACGTATATTAAATAGTGTCAGTTTATCACTTGATTGATAGGCTCATAAGAAAAATTAAAAACGCTGAACTAACAGCAAATATATTTAGAATTGTAGCGAGAACTATGCAAACGGAATTGTTAATAGTTACATGTAATAAAGCAAAAACAAAAACCTTACAATTCAAAGTATATTAAATTATAATGAACTTACGTGGAAAACATCTGTATGCCAAACAGTATTGAGTATAAATCAATGTCACTTAAAGAAAATAGAAAGTATTCAATTTAAATGAAAATTGTCTGTACGAGTATACCATAGAAGCAATCTTAGGACAAGATTTCAGCATCTCGAAATAATGCAGTATGTGAAAGCATGTTCTAAGATTACATAGCAATTAGAATTTTGATGTTAAAACTACAGAATATTTTTAATTGGACAAAAATAGAATTATCTGCACAAAATTGTATAGAATTATGTGGGGGCGAAATTACAATTACTAACCCATCCTAAGTATGAAATGTATACACATTTTAAAAAAATCGCAAATCAGTATAGATATAACCAAAATATTATTATTCAGTATGCAGCACGGATTTTGGGAAGAGGCAAAAAAAAAACCCAACTTCAAATTGTTGCGATGAAGTAATGTTGTTGCAAATATTTTTAGGTTCCCCTTAGGAATAGCAAAATATTCTACTTTCTAATTACATAAAAATTAAAATTTTGAGGAAACATAAAAAACATAAGTGTCAGTAGGTGTCTTTAGTGCAACTATTAGGTACAATCATTAGGTATATAGACAAATAAATAAAGTTCGATATGTGGTGAGGAGATGTTGATTATCCTTAATTCTTGTAATGAAAACAGTAAACGCATTATGAGTTTAACGATCTGACCATAATAATAAGTTCAACATGTCATGCATGTCATCAGCATAGACGGCTCAGCTAACATCAACCACACTACTATAGCCATATAATATAATAATTTACATAATATAAAATTTTGAATATTAAACTAGGGCATACAAATGTAAGTATAATTGGGTAAACCTGCATGTGGTCCAAGATTCAGAAAATACACATTTACTAGAAAAAATTATATTTAAGCGGCAAATGATTTTGAAATGCTTTTTAGAATTTATTTACTGATTGATGTCATTAATATTGAAGTGTTTTTTCTTTGAAGAATTACCAAATAGAAGGCGTGAAATGTTTATTATCCCAGTCATTTTACTCGATTATGTGAAATGAACGTTAAATGATATTACAACGATTTGTATTTAGAGCAATATGATATTCATTCATTAGGCTTTTTTAAATACTTGCTCAACCAACAAACCAACAAAGACGTATTTTCATATGGTTAAAAAAAAGGTAAACATTGTATTTAAAAACTGACTGCATAAATCACATCATCATAATCTCATCCTGTATATCAACATGGATGCAGATCACATTTTCATTTCTAAAATGCAAGTACCATTAAATGTCTAGCAACATAAATTGAAATATATACAATGATGAAATATATTGTGATAGAGTAATCAGTGATATTACGTGGAATTTAAAATGGGTTGAGTCACTCCGTCCGTCACCATAAAAACTAGTACTCCGTACTAGAGCATTAAATTCTACATACAATTCCACATTTTCTTTATCTAGTAATCGTACCATCGACTCTAGTGATTCTCCAATCTCTACATTTGGTAAAAATATTCTCAATATATGTCTAAGACATCTGCGTATATTGACGAACATTTGTATTTGACACTTTCCGGCGACCAGTTTTCCTATGCAAATTGATGAAACAAAGAATAACGTGGATGACGAATGGAGTGGCCGATAATCGAGGTTACTCAACTTATCTTAACCTACATGCTATTTCACCGGTAAATCGATCATGATATATGGTGTATGATCGATGTAAAAAAAAAATGATTTAAATGTCGTGTTTATCAACTGGTTGAAAAAGTATATCAATTAAAAACTAGGCAGCTAGGATTTAATGCACCACTCAGACTTCAAGATATTTGCATCTTTATCTTCACTTAGACTTCATGATAATTGTATCTTTATCATCCATAGAAACTTGCTTCGACGTACGTAAATTTAAACAATTATTACATATTTCATTCTACTATTAAATCTTGCTATACTTACATAATCAATTCCACTACTATGATCTGTATGTGAGTGGATTTTTCAGAAACTAAAAGGGTATCACCCGTAGATGTTATCCATTCTACGCTTTTCTTCCACCAAATCACGCTCAGTTTAACAACAAGTTTTTATATATTGTAATAACATTCTAAACTTTCAAATGTACGCTTCTGTGGACTAAAGGTACTCATCGCATTTCCGTCAATCTGAGGTTTGTTGTCGTTTCACTTGTATAAAACCGTGCCCAACCACTTACTATTTTAGTTGAATTTAATTTGATGGTGATAATTTAAAATTATGTCGTCAACGATCGCCTGATAGATGTACAGTAAACATTTAATGAGGAATTCAACTCATCAGAGATTGATTGATTGTTACCTATAGTGTCGCAAGTCATTTAAGGTTGATAGAATTTAAAAAAAAGCAATAAACATGACATGAGGAATAAAACGAATAAAGTTGATATCACTCAGTCAATTATGGTTAGAATATAGTTCTTTCGAATAACCAACCTAAATGCCTACAAACAGTTTTTAAACACAGGCGACATGCAACAAGAGAGGAATTACCATAATAGACATCAAAATAGATACCATCATCTATATAGGTTTGTCTGTCGGGAGAGATACTGGAGGTAAGTTAGCGACGGATTAGAGCAACCATTTTAAAAAAAGATGAATAGATGTTTCTGGAAGGTTAATATCATGGAGTTTGTTATTAACAATATATTGCAATTGCAATCAATCAAATAAATTATTAATTATACAATTAATCGAACTGTTTTTTGCACCTATATATATTCAAATTTCCTGACTTTCTTCGGAATAATTGAAATATAAATAACATTTCACATATATTTTTATAGCATTTATTAATAATTTCAAGCGGCCTAATTAATTCTGATTATTCTTTGAAATCAATTGATGTTTTTGAGGTGTGTATATATGCATTTTCACGGACATGATAACCATATTATAATTGAACTTGAAAAACAAAGGAAATTCTATACTTTTATGGGTGCAAAAATTAGATTAAATAATTCTTACTGTACTAACTTTGAATTTTAAAAAAATAAATAGGTCAATACTCAATGTTAATATGTTTATTTAAAATGCATATTAAATTGCATAAAAATGTATGCTAACTAACCTATTGAAATAATAATCCTATTTGAGGACAGCATTTCCTTCTGTGTCATTTTCAATTATAATTGATTTTCTTCAAATCAATCTTCTCTATAAAACTTTTGAATTTTCTCACTTTTTTTTAATTAACACATTTTTTTAACAACATTTATTGCTTTTTTTTTATTTAAATATAATATTATTTAGAATAATATTTGATATGTATATAGTCTAAAGAAATCAAGAATTTAAAATTTATGCAGATTAAAATCATATGCTTAAGGGTTTGAATATACACATTCTATAATATGTTCCATAAGATTAGAAGCAAAAATGTGAATATAAACATTGAAATTGAATAACTGAAGCTAGTAGATTTCTGGCAAAAAATGCCAGAAAAAAAACTAGGTGTACTGGGACCACGGAATATCGAAAGTGTAATTGTTTAAAAATTGTTAAATTATTACGTTCAAAAGATACACTACAACTGACGACTGCATCATTTTTTCTCAGACAGCAAAGTTTTATCTTTAACCGTTAATGAGATATTTTGAAGTTTTGGTAATAAATACAATCTAGCAGCTATGATTTCCTGCTACAAATCTCATAAAAGTGGATAAAATGTAGCAACGCTTCGGTGAATTAAATAATTTGTAATTACACAGAGTGAAGTGGCGTTAAATATCATTATTGTATTTTATGCAATTTTGAATTTCTGTACCAGGAGACCATGATTATCTGATCGTTATTTTGTTAATTTAAAAAATGCAATATCTCTTAAATGCCTCAAAATAGAGGTTTGATGCAAAATACGATGAAATCGTGCACAGAGCGACCATTTGCAGCAACTTAAACCATCACAGAGGCGGTAACCGCTTTTTTACGCATGCCTTTCAACCACACACGATCGTTTTGTTTGTTTTTACATGTTGCTGAATAAATAATAAATAAATATTTGAGTTCGTCACTTTTTGAAGTGTTGTAGCCTTTTTGTATGTTATTTCGTTCAGTTATTTTGCAAATTTTACTACAGTTTGACGTCGATTTTTTTCAATGTTTGCCCATATCTTTCGACCTACAATTCCAATGATATTGCGTTTGATTACTAAATACAAAAACATTTTATTAACAGGTAAATGCTATAGCTTACAGCAGATTGCAATTTTTCTGTAAAATACATAGCAATCACGCAATAACGATTGCATTCCATTACGAATATTTATTTTTGAACTACGACGTAGTACACTCGTAAACATTGTAAACTTTAATGTGGAAAATTTTGAGAGCCCTGTGAGTTGAGTGCACCAGGTAATGTTTCCGAATAACGTACCCTGTACAATAGCACACAGAAATTTGTGTGCACAGTAAGAACCACAAGAACAAGAAACAGAAGAAGCAGAAAATGAAGAGTCTATTGTGACAAATTTTACTAAAATACAATCATTTTGATAGGATATATACAAATGAACCAGAACGACTAATAAATTTCAATAATGGCGAACGTTTTAATGGGGGGGTAACTGGTTAATTGTGAACCATAAATGAAACATCGATGTTGAGTAAAACAGCTTATCTCCCCTGTGATTCTGGGCACTTTCACATTATCGAAAGCTTAAGTTACACTTCTCTATAGTTATTTCTAATTGGAAAGATTACATAAGTGTTTTGTTACGAAAACTTTTTCCTTTTTTTTTATCTTCCTTTTTTCATTTCAACACAATAGATTAAGGTGATTGTGTATTTGGAAATTAGCACCAATTTATTCTAACGTAACGTATAATCAAGGAAATTGTTGTAAACTGTCAATTTTACCGATCATCACTACAATTGTACAATAGGATCGCCAAATTGTTGCATATCTGGTAAATGTTTAGAAACTAGTAAAATAAAGTGTCTAATGTATTTTTTAATTTTTAATAAAAAATGTATATCATTCATTATTGTTGAGGAAGGAAGTTTTAACTGTATATCAGACAGCTGACCTAATTTTTTTTTTTAAAATATAGATTTTCCTTTTCTTTTTTTTTTTTTAATGCACATAACCAAATGTATAAAATGTTATATGCTCTTCTACGAAATTTCAGTGTGTTAAATAGAAAATCTCAACATTTTCTTTTTTTATTTTTTTATATAACATAATTTATTTTTAAAAAATATTATAAAATTTAATAATTAATTTAATTTTCTTTTCTTAACATTTTTTTTTTATTATTATTTAACACATCTGCAATGCGGTGATTTGTTTTTCATTTTCACTGTACAACTTCCTTATGCGAAATTAATTTTTTTTTACAATTTTATTATAAAATATAAATAAAAGTTTTAACATTTTTAAATTCTCACTCAATCACACTTTTATGTTGTTAATTTTAAGTTAAAAAAAAATTTAAAAAAATAAAGAAAAACAATAAATTCAGAAACGATAATTTTCCATAAGAAAGTTTTTCATCGCACGAGAAAAAACCAAACATCCGCAACTATTTGAATCGATTTTACTTTGTGACTACCACCGCACATAATTTGTGAATTTTCCTCAGCTCTTAAAAGAAAATATTTACACTACAAAAAAAAAAAAACAAAAAACAACGAACGAAAACGTAACGATAATTTTCCGAATTTTCCAAAATATATCCTTGCTTTTATATGCGTTTATACACATTTGATTTTCAGTTTTTCCATGTTGGTATTACTGAATGAAAATTACCTTTGTATGTATTGGGAAACAACGTGCGCTTGTAATTTTTATCAACAGAAAAAAAATGTTGCTTTCATCGTGGAAAATCATTTATTTTTTACGACATTAAGTACCAAAATAAATTTAAACAAAATGTTGGTGGTTGTTTTTCGTTTTTTTTTTTCCTGTTTTATGTTTACATTACTACAAAATTAAAATTATTTTAATAAAGAAAATGATTACAGAAAAAGTATGGTATTTTTATATAACTCCTCACTTTACTCCTCCATTGATGATCACACTGTTTTGTATAAAATTAATGATGATTTTTAATATGTAAAAGAAAATTTATCATAATATCAATCGTTCAAAGACATTGTGTCGTCGTCGCCTACCGGTTTTCCGGATTTTTAATATTGTAGTAGAGGACAACTGAGACAATAAGGTTTTACCAACAGGTGCACACTGTGTTTGACAAATATCTGCCTGAATGCCACCGGATGCGTTAACAATTTGTGTAATCACCTTCCATAGATGGTATATGTGGTTAGCTAAAAAAAAAACTACGGAATTTCAGCGATCATGTTGAAGAGTCTGTTAGTGAATGTATGGAAGTGACATTCATTATAAACATTATATGACGTTCAATAATAACATGATGGACATGAAATGAATAGTATGTGGTACCACAGCGACAAACAATCGATCAAAAATGCTATATTGCCAAATATAGATGACAATAAATACCTCATTAGAGTAACTGTTCATTGGATTCAAATCTGGTAAGTATGGTGGCCATTGTCGCAAAGAAATTGTGGAACGTGATTTATTGTATTTATGGGATGGTTCCAAATCCTACTGAAATACCCAACAGGTGGAACCAAATTTTTTGAACGTCCAATCATCAGGCACATTTTGTTGGTCACTTTCTGTACTCTCATTAACGGCCAACGAAAACGATCGGAAAGCGACCACTTGTATTTACAACAGCCCAAACCAACATTGAAAGTCATATTGTCTATTGTGTCAGTGTTAAATCTTGCACTTTATGTATCTAGTAACGCTTTAAATTAAGTTCATTTTTCATTCAGCTGTTTAGCCAATTTTTCTACACTATGACATAGATTTCTTTCAATTCGTGTCCATACCTTTCGAATAAATTATGGTGATGATGCTTATTTTTTTATGACCACATACATGGCGTTTTGAAATGCTATCAATATCATTGTAACGTTTAATCGTTCGATACACAAACATTTTATTAACATCGTAAATGTTGTGGTCCACGACCAATATAGCAAGTTGCAATTTTCCTGTCAAATACAAAACAAAAAATGTAATATGTTTAAAATCCATTAATATTTGAACAATAAAGTCTGTTAAATGTTAAGAGCGCGCTATGTTCAGTTGTTTTAGTAATGGACTCAAGAATATAATGTAATAAGAAGGATGAAAAGTTGTCGATAGAGATTGTGAAAACTATTAGACGATTTCAATCGGCTGTTGGTTTACTATATTAACATCACAAATTTGAACATAATATATACAGATTCCTTAATTTTCGCCATGTTGTTCTTGGACAATCGAGTCTTTCTTACATCGCTCTATCCTATACAAATAGACTCCTTAATTCAACAGTTCTTCACCATGTTGTTCTCAGACGATCTGGACCTTCCTTACTCTGAGCATTCCAGTCAAGAGTAAGTAAAACCTTTGGACTATATACATCACTAGTCGCTATAGTCTGTCTCTTAAAAAGTACTAGAAAATGTTTCATCGTGATAAACATCATTTCGTATCAAGATCGAATACCCAATCTATACCATGATAGTTTAGAAAATATATTAAGACATAAAATTCTTTCGAGAGTATGTATAACCTTTTTTTAAACAGGAATTGGACGCCACAACTGCAGAATTATAATTTTCCTTTACAAATTCACGTACAAGTACCACAGTATAAAGCTTTGACATGTTTGCCGGTGTTGAAGAACATCATCAAATTTAGGTTAGACATAAGGGTCATATCAGGCGATTTTGATCAAGGTGTTCTAAATTAGATTCGTCTTTAGCCATAATTTTAGTAAACGTTCTGTATCCAAATAAAGGTTTTAATCAATTAAAGTGAGATTACAAATTGAACATCAGATTTTATGACAAATAAATGCCCACAAATTGTGTTAAATTGTGCCAAACTATTAAAATTTCATTTTTTAGAAGCATTACTTTTTTTTTTTTCTACATACCTGAATATTACAATGAAAAATCATTAAATCTCAAATTGAGATACAATAAACTGTTTAAAATGGAATGAAAAAATTTTATTACTTTTATACCTTAATTGTTAAACTATATAACAAGGTCCTTAATTATGGTAAATGTAGATTTGTACCTAAAAATTTTATTTGACAAAGAAATAAAATAGTTTAAGTTATTAGAAACAGGATCAATTTTTAAGTGTAATATAAATTCGACAGTATTATAGTATGAATGTTTGAAGATGCGAACAGTTGACAGCAAAGTTGATGCGTGTTCCATGAAACGTTTCAAAATTTATCCTGGAATGTAACAAAAACAAAAGGACTAATTTGACACAGATGGTACATACATTTGAATACATATAAGCGGGTGAAACAACAATATTTGTTTTCTGGAAAGCAGTGTCCTGTTAATTTTGTACATGCCGAACTGGAGAAAATGTTCTTAATTTTATCAATTATGTTAGGAACGAATGCATCGCTTCATTATATTTGCAAATTGAAAAAATTATGTATTTTTATGATACAATGTCCTTTATCCAGTACAATTGGTGTTTAAGGTAAAAAGCATTTACTAAAATGTGCAAAAGAAGAGTGGCTTAAAATAACCCATAATTTATAGTATGCTGCTGCTTATTATAACTATGAATTTTATAAAAATTTCAATTCATTTTTGGTAGAAAAGTGAACAACAAATAAAGGATTGATATTTTCATACATGTTTTAAATGAAACTAATAAATTTCATTATATATGCAAAAAAAACTGCTACCTCTTCACATAAATTAAGGAAATAAATATGCAAAATTTGTACCTGATAAAGTTAAGCTGAGAAGAAGTAAATATTTTAAGTTATTAGTACATTAAAGACAGTGCCTGAAATAGGATCAATTTTAAAGTCTAGAAAAATAAATTCCATAGTTTTATTTAAAAGAAATAAAACTAATAAACGCTATTTAGTTATTATATTAAACTAAGTAATTCACACCAGGATATCCATATATGTTTAAGATTATAAGAAGTTAAGCACAGGACAGGATATAGTTCTGTAATTATCAAATTGATTGTTTGAACATTGACTACTCAGAATATAATTTTCCTGAATTTTAGGCACTGTGTGAATATATTGCAGATGAAACACACATTCAAAATAAGATTGCATTAGAATTCGGAGGAAAATTTAGCGTATAGATTTTTTCTTTAGAATTCAATATAATATTTCACAACCAGATCTAATCAATATAGACGGAATTTGTAATTATTTTCAATTATTTGTTCACATCAGGATATCAATATACAAAAAATTATATAAGCGATTAAGAACGGGACAGTAATTTGGCAAGCTGATTGGTTGAGGGTTGGCAATTCAAAAGAAAATTTAGATGAATAAAGGAACTATTAAATTTACTGATTTACATCAAAGAAGACCATCAACATACATAAGTTTATAAGTAGTTTAGTAGAGCGTTGTTAATAATAGCTCCTGCAGTTGAAGACACAGTACCAATGGCTCCGATTAATTTCCTGATAATTGCAATAACAGAAAATTATAGTTACGTTTTTCATCAAATTTTGGATTTAATATTATTGATATTATTCTATATCAAATCAATAATTTATGTAATCTTAATGGTTACTGATAGCATTTTAATTTATACGTTTAACAACTTTACTGAATTTCCGACAATTACTTGTGTATGCATTATTTTCATTAGCTTGTGCTTGAAATACAATAAAATATTTCTTACGTTATTACGTGATCTTGCATTTGTATGTATATTTTCATGCCTTTATTTTATTTCAAGCATTTATAAAACAGTAATATTATGTCGTCCAATATCAATAACAGACGCTCTGCAAATATCAACAGCACAACGATTTCTAATAATGTTTCTATTAAGAAATTTTACAACACTCAATGATAATAATAATAGTGATTGCAGTGTTAATAATGTTAATGATGTTAATGAGATGAGTAAAGTGCATAATTTGTAAAGACAAAAAAATGTATTGTGTGTCCACTTTGTCAAAGTAGTATTGATAATGTAATTGATGTATTTTTATAATAAAATATGTACTCAAATATGTAATAAATATTATTTAAAAATAAATAAATAGCTCTTTTTAATAATCAAATGCATCAATATCTACATATATAGCACTTCAAAAGAGCAGCATCTAAAGGACTTGAAATTAATTGAATGTTTTTGTTCTCATTTACGTAATAGCTCACAAATTATTCTAATTTAAGGATCCATCTCACATGTGAGCGCATATATCACAAACATCGGAACTTCTCTAGTTCATCTATTTCTTTGCCATTGACCGCAAATGAACATCTCATAGACACTTCTAAGTCGAATTATGTAAAATCAAGATAAATTCTCGTATTCTCGATATCTTGCAAATTTAAAATCGCATTAGCTAACACATGTTATTCAGCAACGATAATTATATCTTATTTTAAGCAAATCTAGTAATGTAGTAATCTAGTGTATGAATTTGTGTTTGCATTACTTCAACCAATACTACAGTAAACTTTGTCGTGAAGCGCAACCATTAGATTTGAAATTACAGCGTATTAAATTTCGACGAAGGGTTAACAACATATATTTTCATAGCGTTAAACATGTTGAATTTCGTGCCAGAAAAACAGTATTTGCGGAAAATTTTACTACATTACTTTTTCAAAAAAAAAAAAAAATACCAGCAGGTAAATTCTTGTGGTGACTTACGGTGACCATGCTCTGTCGGAAACAACGTGCAAATATTGGCTTCGACGTTTTAAAAATAATAATTTTGGTGTTTGAAGATAAAGAGTTTGAAGACGAAGAATTGGAAGAATCTCATGCTCTATATTTGGTGGGATCAGTTTAGTGGTATTTATTATGAACTGCTCCAACCTACCGAAACAACTACAGAGATTCGCTACCGATTACAATTCATGTATTCATAATTCATTGGTTGAGTTATAATTCGTGAGAGCTTATTCCAGTCAATCGAATATATAATAAAATTATAAATTTATGAATTACAAAACGAATATCTCATTGTCTTTAAATTGCAAGACGTTACAACACATAAAATTTTTTATAAACTGTTGACATAAAATTTACACATGTTAAGATAACGTAAACTATTAGATAATCCCAAAATCAAGATAACGAGAAAAAAGTTATTGTTTGTTATCTTGGTGCTTATGTAATTCGACTAAGTCGAATAATAAGTTAATGGAAAATTGTGTGCGCATACAATAATTGGTGCACGAAGTTTAATCCAAATGAAGAAAATTTTGTTTTACTGCCGATACGCGTAACACACTCCATCTTTTAATAATTATACTAATTTCAATTAAAACAAATTTATTGCACAAAGTAATTATAGTCAAAGTTCTGAATTATATAAATTATAAATTGTTAAAAATGTTAACGTCCGAGTAAGTATTTATTGTGTTTAATTATGTAAAATTGTATTATTTAATATTTTAGAGATATTTTTATAATTACAGACGAGGAAAAAGAGCCTCAATTAAACAAAAAGAAATGCTATTATCATTTTTAGAAGCAAATGCTAGTCGTGCCCGCGAAACGCTTGAAAGACCTGATGGCGCACATTCATTCAAAAAGAAATGGACAGAAATTGCCAATAAACTAAATAGTATAGGAGCAGCGAATAAAAGTACTGAACAATGGAAGCAGTACTGGCGGGATTTACGAAGAAATGTGAAAACCAAGGCTTTAGTAATGAAAAGAAACAGAGAACAATTCGGTGCAAATAATAAAATGACAATAAAAGATTTAGATGAAATTGAATTCAGAGTGCTTGGAATTATAAAAATTGATTCGATAGATGCAGATGGAGAAACCAAAGAATATGGTCTAAATACGTTACCAATTAATATAACATCTGCAACATCATCAATATGTACAACAGTATCAACATCAGCTAGCCAATTATCATCTGTAGAACCATCAGCATTAGCGACATCAACAGCTAAAAAGTTATTAGAAATGGGTAATGTTGAAAATATAATTACTGTCCCAATAGTCAACAGAACGAAAAAGAGAAAATTAGGAACAAATTCATATATAATGGATAACAAACTCTTGAGAATTTTTATGGAAGTAGAAAAAAAGAGATTGAAAATAGAAAACAAGAAATTGGAAATACAGAATAAGAATTTGGAGATAAAAAAGGAAAAACTAGAAGTAGAGAAAGAGAATTTAAAAGTGCAAAAAGAAATAAATGAAAAATTATTTTATATTTGTAATATGTAATTAGAAAAGGAATAAAAATAATATTACAAATGACGGTTAAGAAAAGTAATCCATAACCGACTGTTGTGTAACAATATTTCCTCTTTGGAATGAAGTATCATTCGCATTTATTTGCTCATCAAAATCCATATTAGGAGAGTAATTTAGTATTCTTTTCTTTTCTAATATAAGGCATATTGCTTCCAATAGTGAAGTTGTTCTCTCGATGCAATTACGAGCGTTGCTCATACTCACTATCACCAATCAACCATGTTGATGTTACTCCATTTTCACACAATTGTTGCATATGTTCACGAACTTGAATAAGTATTTATCATTTTTAAGTTTGGAAATCAATTTTTTGTGTGTGTGCATTTTTCCTGCCTTTATACAAAACATGTTTAATGATTTTTCTGGCGTTTTTATGAAAGTGAGTTGTTGAAAGAGATATAAGATTTAAGTCTCGACCATCGTGTGGTATGCTGAATATAGTCTGGCGGTCACAAATTTCAAAGAATCTAATCTTACAGGTTTGTGAAACTAACTGTTTAAAGGCACTATAATATGGATGCGAAATCTGGACGGTGACAAATAACATAGTGTCACAGACTCCAGTGGTAGTGATAGTCGATGGAAGAAAGCCAAGGAACGGGTCAGCAATCAATGAAGAGTATTGGCGATTGACACTCTATGCTACCAACGTGAAGGAAAGGTTCACATGATGATGATGCCCTTAAGGTATTCAAATGCGGATTTAATTTCACATCGACCTGCTGCAGAATGCCTAAATCATCTTAAAACCGAACGTTGTTGAACAGGACTGCATGCAGTAATTTAAATTTCGAACCTATTCAGTAACTTAATAACAGTGGGTAACTATTTGTTTGATGAGCCTTATTTCAGATCAGCAACCATTAGAATGAATTGGAACGTTTCGTTTTAAAGCAATTTTGTTTACTTATCATACGGTTATTTATTTGCAAAACTTTGGTTAATTGTAATAGATAGCAACCCATATCCTGTATAATCCTTCATATAATATTATCATAAAATTAACTCGGTAATCTTTGCTTTTCTTCTTACATTGCCACATATATTTTTAAGGTAAAGTATAGTGTATTATTAGTTTTAGTTAAGGTCTGCGGTTTATTTTTCGAATATTATGAAATGCCACTGTACAGTAAAATTTTGACATATACAAATTTCGAATTCAATAATTCGATTTTGTGTATTATTATTTTGTTTACGAATACTCGTATATAACTCCAATAAATAATTATTAAAATATAAAGTTTTTATTTTAATTTTAAGAAAATTAATCATTTGATAAAATGATTAGAAATCATAAAGCGGTAGTATGTAAAGTTGAGGAATGTGGCAAAATGTTTATAAATGAACATTTTCTAAGTTTACATGAAAAAAAGAGCCATTTAATATTAAACTTAAATATTGCCTCTAAATCAGAAGGTAAATATTTTATTATATTTTATAATTGACATGTAATAAAAATATGGATGTTTAAAAAAAAAAAAAATATTAATAAAGGTGCCGATCAGACCCCAACTCCTACACGTTTGATTAGAAATTGCGATGAAGTCGGTCTATTTGAAGATTTGCAACATGTAAGCAATCCATTTGATGAAACATTTCGTCGAGCTGTTGAATCCTCAAAGAGTATAGCCACAACTTCAGTGATATTAGAAACACCTGAATTTGTTAATGAAGAGATTTTAGTAAATGGTGAGGAAACATTACACACACCATGTATACAATATACTGATATAATAGTTGAAGATGATGGTGGTGAAGATGAAGAAGAAAATGTTATTTCTACAATAATTTCACATACAAATTTAATAAAAACACAAAACAGACAACATAAATCAATTGAATGTAATGAGAAAATAATCGATAGATTAAAATTGTTTAAAGAGAATTCATTAAAAAATAGGAAATATCTTCCAAAAACTACTGAAACAAATAAATGTAATATTATTTCAACAACTAATATAATTAAAAAGAATAATAATAATAATAATAATAATATAAGTAATAATAGTAATAATAATCAGAATAGAAATAGTATTACAACAAAAAGTAAAACAAAATTAATAAAACCGAAAATATTACAATCACATACTAGTATAATTGTATTACCAAGTATTCCATCGACAACAGTATCAACGTTATCATCATCACCATCTTCAACATCGGTGACACTAAATGATAGAGTTTTGAAAATTTCAAATGATAATATAAATCAAGAAATTCCATTAACAACACCATCATCATCTATGCAAAAATCAACAAAATTATCAGCAATATCACCAATAGCAGCTGGCAATCTAATACCAATTCAAATTGTTAAAATTGATACAAGTGCATCGAAAATAAATAAAGAAATAAATATATTACCGAAACCAAAAGATGTTAATTACAATAATAGTAAATTTATACAGCATAATGTTAAAGAGAAGTTAAAAGAGGCATTGTTAAAATCAAAATTAAAATTAATCAAACATAATACATCAGTTTCAAATAGCAACAATAACAGAAATCTAAAGAATGGTAGAAAACATAGTACAAATAAAAATCCAATAGCTGCTGCGGCAGCAAAACGTTATAGGTGAATATTTTTCTTTATTTGCATTTTAATCGTATTTACTAATTGTTCCTAATAACTTATGTTGAAAAACAAAACAATCTCTGGTGATCTGATATTCCGTTTACTATATCATAATAAGTTTATATTATTTAATAGGATCTAATAATAATGCCTAATTTTTAATTGGCATTATACTCATTCAAAGGATTTCTTATTATGGCCTAAATTAAGTAGTCAGTCAGTTCGTCTACAAATTTCGAATTTTCTATAGAATATCCATACACTTTGATATTCGAATATAGACTTGAAAAAAATAATAGATGCAATTTGCTGCCAAACGAAGAATATTCTCATCAGCAGAGTTATAAATCAAATCCTATTTTGGGACCAAACAATGCGGTTAGTCCAAAGAGTAAAATTAAAAGAAATAGAGGAGTTGATTCAGTCGACATCGTATTAGATCTATGGGAATATTTAGGTGACATTGAGAAATCAAACTTACTTCACAAAAATATGAGAAAGAATTTTGTGATCTAAATGATATTTTAAGAAACCAGTGCCCGTCAAAGGAAGGTCAACATCTGATGCTATATAAACACTTCGTATAATGATTAAAAGGTGCAGAGACACCGAGAAAGACGTCCAAATGACATTCATATATCTTACATTAGAGATTGAAGATATGTATTTAAATGCTAGCACTACCATCAGAACATATTGTTGTATTCAATGTTAACGTGGTTGCATCAGGGTTATTCTTATTGGTTTGTTGACTTACCCATTTTGTTGTTTCAATATGCTCTACAGAATGATTTTTATTTATTTACAAACATCATGATTTGACTTGAATTATAAATATTAACTTATAGATTTAAGATGAAGGTTCAGCAGACCGAACTACAACGTCAAAATAATGAATTAATCGATGAAAATAATCTATTAAAATTAGAAATTTCAAAATTAAAATCAATATTATTAACCCATCAAAATTGTGAAATAATGACGGAATTAACACAAGGTACGTTAACGTTTGTCACAATAAAATTTAGTTTTTGAATTAATTAGACGAATGATTGCCTTATTTCAGGTAAAAATATAATAATTGATCCACAGAAAGTAGAAATAAAGAAAATTGATTGTCAATCAGAAATTAATGTAATTGATCACGAACCAATATATTATATATTTAATGAAAATGAAATTGACTAATTTGTATAACTCGACAAAAATTTTAAGAAAAACAAATTAAATTAAAAACAATAATCTAAATTTGGTTTACTTTATTATTAATGACTCAATGGCAATATGATGAATACCCCTAGGTGTACATCCAAGTCCACTAACTTTAGGAAGCTGTGTTTTTGCATCTCGCACAGCTGAAATACTTAATTGTACCATAAATGTAAATTAATAGTCTTGAATTAATACGAACACGAGACAACGACTTTTGGCTTACGTAAATAAACAATGCTTGAACTGGCGAAGACTGTCGCGGGCGGCTCAAGAATTGAAGAGGTACAAACTCGATATTATTGGGTTGAGTGAGATTCGATGGATGGAAAACGGAGAAAGGACTATTGCCTCCGTCCTCAACAGACAGGAGGTTACTAGAAATCAATTAGATCAAATAACTATTAGTAAGGAGAAATCCTCTGTTACACGATGGTAGGTATAATGGCGCGGATGTTTACATTCAAGTGCTAGTCTTGTACTGAGTTATAATAAAAGCAAAATCTGAACCGCATGGTATTAGATGGGGTCTAACCGCGGTTGAAAGATCATGACTTTGCTGACAATATAATCGAACTTGATGGTAAAATTCAAACGACTTGTGAAATATAGCTTACAAGTCGATCTAAAGTTCGATCTTTAAACAACATTATTAACATTATCTTTTCAGTCTCTAATCACACCACTATTACTGATATATACAGTGATAGAGTTATCACGCGAAGGTAAAAATAGGCTGAGTAACCTTGATGATAGTTGGTCTATTCATCACCAATTCAGACAATAAAATTACGAAACATGACTTAATATAACTACTTAACTTATACAGAACAAAAATGAAATTGAAGAATTTAATTTTTGATTGTTAATTTTTATGTTAATCTATTAATTATTTATCCAAATTACCTTATTTTAATTTGAAGACAGATAAAGCATTTTCGGTAGCGCATCACACTTCGACCACAACAAAGATTTCATTCGATACATTTTATTATGCAATGTTCTCGGAATTGTAAACGAATATTATAAATTATTTTATTTCACAATACTTTACAAACTAATGTATATACTCGTAGAATAACTTATTTAATTAAATAAATCAACTTTAATAAATCTAAATTACACCACAGAAGCGAATACCGTTGTTATTATGCGATAAATAATCAATAATTAAAAATGGCATTCGACGATAAACGCGCCAGAACGACAATTACAATGCATTATTATTACAAACTGAACTTAAATTTTATATGGAATATTTGGTAAGTTTTCGAACAAATACCTTGGTTTTTTTATTTTGATATAACCTGTCACTTGTTTTAATTGACAAACACTGTAATTTTTATTTCTAAAAAGACGACCAATAACAAAATATAAGATTATTTATGATTTATTAAGGGAAAAGTTTTGTGGTAATTGAAATTAATATAATTAATTAAAAGTTAAAATAATGTTAACACATAAAAATAATCAAGGTGGGCGTAAAAAAGTGCAGGTACTAAATTTAATGATGTTGTATCAAAATCAAAATATAACCAAATTTTTTTTTTCCATTTTTTTTCTTCTTCCTTTTTTGCACCATTTATGTTTTTATTAAATATTTATTTTATCAATTAAATTATAATTAATAAATTCTTCGTAATTGAATTGGTTTCTACATAATTGTAAAATTGGCAAATTGTTATGATTAAAAAGGTATAAACCTGTAGTTATCTTATAGTTTTAGATTTAAGTGTTGAAACAAATTTGAAAACTACCACTTAAGTCAACCAGAAAAGACTAAAATGTAACTTTTGTTTATTTATTTACTTTATAATATTTAATGTTTCGGAGGCCCACTTAATTTAGGTAACTCGAAAATTGTGTAAATAAATGATTTAGTATTATATTTGGGATTTAGGATAGACTATAACTGGTAACAATTTTCATATTACAAAATAATATTCCATTTACAATACCTCAAATACATTATATAATATTGTGTGTCTTCTTGTGTTAAAATGTATCACGAAAAACTCAAATTTTTGAGGGTTGGGAAGATGCTGAGTTTTGAAACACCAAGCTCTTAGACAAAAGTAACGAATAGCTCACAATTCATTCAACGTATGTCTCTAGAAATAGTTTAATTAAAAATCTAGCAAATATTAGCTTTCTATTACTCTAAAAAAATCAAAGCTATATACAGAATTATCTTGAAAGAAAATTTGATATAGTTATTGGGGTAAAATCAGAAAATTGCCTTTAACCATTGAACATCATCAAAGTAGCGTGTTTTCAGTAAAAATCAAAACGCCCAAATCAGAAATCCGCACGAATTAATGAATTAATGTTTGTTGTTTTTTTTTTTTGTGTCTGCAGGTTTCATTTGTCATTAGAGATGCTGAAGAAAAACGACATAAAAATGGAATAAATGCATTACAATTAGATCCAAATAATGGCAAACTTTATTCTGCCGGTAATATTTGATGCATTTATTAAAAGTATTGAATTCTATTTATTTTTCTCGTTTTTTTGTGCCTTCAATTTTAGGAAGAGATGCTATTATTAGAGTATGGAATTCAAATAATTCACAAGATCCGTATATACAAAGTATGGAACATCATAATGATTGGGTTAATGATATTGTTTTATGCTGTGGCGGACGAAATTGTAAGTTTTATTTTATATTTCAATATTCACAAATAATAAGATTTTGTAGGGGTATGATGTGTGCAATAGGGTGGTTATGTTTGATAGCTTAGTGGAAAATATGGCAGTAGCAATCTTCATTCTTTTTTTTATATTAAGTATCTTTAGGGAGTTTTTATTTACTCATAACGACAGAGATGAACGTAGGAATTTCTTCTAAACATCTGGAGGCCGTACAATTCAGGAAACACTTCTTCAGAAAGATGGTTCCACAGAAGAGAATTACGCAACATAAACGTGCCTTGTAATTTAAGCGCGCGACCAAATGAAAATTCAGCTGCATGCTAGTGTGACAATCGAACTAGTCGTGTATTAAGTGGAAATACCCGAATATTCGGCATAATGCTGGCAATATCAGCAGAACAATTGTCATGATAATATCTTAGCGCCCCAAGATTGCGCCTATGCTGAAGAGAAACTATGTGACCGGTGATTTGTTCATTATCTATAAGTCAAAACGTTCACCTTTGAATTCTGTCGAGAAAGCCGAGGGTGGTCGCCACAGCCCTAACTTATATGTAAGAATCGTGCTGGTTAAAAATATTTATCATTCCATAGTAGTTTTGAATCGATACCATTAGCGTAGCTGTTAGTGATAAGAGGTATTTTCCGATTTGTAAATTACAATTATAATTCCTTGAGATCACATTTGATGTTACATGCATATTATTATAGAAACGGCAAGGCAAAAAAAATAAAATCGTAATGCCGCCCTATGCACCCTTGAGGCGTAAAGGTTAAGATAATATGATTATGATGATGATGCGTAACTGCATTGACTGACCCCAAAATAGGCTTTGTTGCAATATTATGCGGATGTAGATATTCTTCGCTTCCACCCATTTATTTCTCTGTCGTCATTCCCAGTTTCATTTGTTATAGAACAAATGGTTTGTATATATTTGCCTGAAGCATTCTTTTTTATTACTTTGACCAAATTAAAAAATAAATTATGTTCATGGTCGTTTGATTGTCTAATATGTATTTATGTCTATCTACATACACAATCCTTTATTGAAAATATCTGTTACACTATTTTTAACACCGTAGCCGTTAGAAAAAAGTGTATGTGCTTTGCTCAAATTTTTGGAATATAGCCTTATTCCATTTATTGTCTTGTAGACAAGCCACTTGCATATTTAACATATCTACTAGCTCGTACCCATCAGATTCTTTCACTATTATTAATGTCTGTAAATGTAATTTTAAATAAAAAATAAATTTCATTTTGAATTTAATTCAGTGATTAGTGCAAGCTGTGATTCAACTGTAAAAGTATGGAATGCCCATAAAGGTTTTTGTATGTCAACATTACGTACACATAATGACTATGTACAAGCATTAGCATATGCCAAAGATAGAGAACAAGTAATAATATTGACATTTTATTTCTTATGTTAAATAATTAATATATATTTTTTTAAAATAAATTTATTAGGTCGCTAGTGCCGGATTGGATAAGGCAATATTCTTATGGGATGTTAATACATTAACAGCACTTACTGCTAGTAATAATACAGTAACAAGTATGTCTTTAAAATGATTTTCTTACTTTTATAATAATTTTTTTTAAAACTTTATAATTTTAATTAGCATCTAGTTTTTCTGGTTCAAAAGACAGTATTTACAGGTAAACAAAAAATAATAATTGTTTTATTTATTTTGAATTTTGTTAAATGTTTATTTTACTTATTGTTTTGATTTTACAAAACGAATTTATTAAAGATCTATTTTCTAAATGAAAATTGATCACAGAGGCGTTTGATCAATTATATCGCAAACTATGCTTTAGACTATAATCTTCGGGGTCTTAGAAGACCTGATCGACCAAAAATAACGTGGTGATGAACTATTAAAGTAAAGAGACTGTTACCATTCGTAATGTCGTAATATGGAAGTACAGACTGAAAATCATGATAGATGCTTCTGCTCTCGCCGTAGTACCTATTGCAATAATGATGGTGGCGAATAATTAATTACTGTTCACAAAATTATACCAAACATTTATTTGACACCTAAAGCCTACCGTACATTTTTGTGAACTTCAATTAGTAGTGCCATTTCTCCTGTACAATTTAAAAATAAAAAAAAATTCAAATTTCTGAAATAAATTACATCATTTTATTTATTGTTTATAGTCTGGCAATGAATAATGCTGGAACAGTAATTGTAAGTGGTTCAACTGAAAATACATTAAGACTATGGGATCCAAGAAGTTGTAATCGAATGATGAAACTTAAAGGACATACAGAAAATGTTAAAGCATTAGTTGTATCAGCTGATGGTTCACAAGTAATATCTGGTAGTTCTGATGGTACAATAAAACAATGGAGTTTATCCCAACAATGTTGTATACAAACATTACATGTACATTCCGAAGGTGTATGGACATTATTAATGACCGAAAATTTTAGTCATGTTATATCAGGAAGTCGAGATAAAAAAATATTTATCACCGAATTACGAAATCCAACAAATAGTGTATTAGTATGTGAAGAACGGGAACCTGTTCTAAGCCTTTGTTATAATGTTGATCAAAGTGGAATATGGGTATGTATTTTTAAATTATGAAAAAAATTATTGTATTTTTTAATGTTAAAAAATTAAAACAAAATATAGGCAACAACATGGAATTCTGATATTACATGTTGGAAATTACCTCGATTGGATAGAAATAGTATTACATTACCTGAAACACCAAATACTGCGAGTAAAGGAGTTGAACTTGCTTGCATTAAAGGTTTGTTTATCAATTTTATTTATATTTCAAAATAATAATAAATTAAACTATTAGGTGGTGCTGCTATTAAAAAATATACAGTTTTAAATGATAAACGACATATGCTAACAAAGGATACAGATGCAAATGTAGCATTATATGATGTATTAAAAGTTGTTAAAGTACAAGATTTAGGAAAAGTTAATTTTGATGATGAATTACAAAAACGTAATCAACGTATGGTTTATATTCCAAATTGGTTTACAGTTGATTTAAAAACTGGTGTAAGTAATTTAAATGTTAAAATAGATTATTTTCGATAACTATTCATCATTTTCATCATCATATCAACCTTAACTTCGCGACAGAGCATAGGACATCAACGAGCAGCTGCTATTGTACGCGTGATTCGAAATCACTTTCAACTCTACCATTTCCGGCCAAATTTCTTTCTAAATATTGAAAATTTTCTACCTCGCGTTTGTTATTGTATTATCCACTTCAAGGTGGGCAAGCCATCGACGAACGTATCTTCAATAATTACGTGTTTGAAACATTTATGCTTATACCGTTCTGTGATCAATACTATTAACTAGACATCCCAGTTTCAACCACATGTTCATTCAATTGATTAAACCCAGTATCATATCCTGTGTTGTTCACCTTTGTCGTAAAACCCAATCAAAAACGAGTAAAAACAAGAGTGATGACAAAATACATCTCTTCTTAATACTTGTATATTACACCAAATACATCACTTTGCACGATGCAAGATTCTGCACTGCTAATCATGATAAAGACCGCTGATCATGTTCATCAATTTGAACAGTACAAAAAATATTCAAATAATAAGGCTATTAAAATGATCGAACGTTTGCTAAAACTCAAAAGTCGTCATATCCTGTTTTCATCCGATTCGAGAACAATTGTTTTGGCGCTTCTCATTCAATATACACGATTACAGCAGTACAAGTTGCAAACACATAGTTGCCTAGATTGTTGAAATTGAATGTTAGTTCTTTATTGGGTAATCGCATACTTTTGCCGTGTTTGAATTGATTTTAGTATCAAAAGCGTAGTTAATGAGTACTGATGTCCTAATAATAAATATATTCTATAATTTTAGATGCCAACAATTATTCTAGGACAAGATGAAGTTGATTGTTTTGCTGCATGGGTATCAGCTGAAAATGGTTTACCCGAGCATGAAATTGTTTCCGATGTGAAAGTAAGTAAATAAATACTTAATTGAACAAATGATGCAACAGTGCCAAAGATGTGCTGCATTCTTACATTATCTTTTGATTTTTAAAATATATATTTAGGAGTATAAATTATAATATTTTCAGATTAATTTTGGTACGTTATTATTACAAGCATTATTAGAATACTGGACACCACCACATAATCTACAAACAAATGATATGACAAAAAATATTAAAGGAAATGGTTATTTTAGTGTTCCAAAACATACGCCAGTTATATTTAGGTATTTACAATTTCATTATATTAATAAAAACTAATTACAATATTAAAAATGCAATTAAAATAAATTTTAGTGATGCAAGTCGTCGAACAGTTTGTCGTTTACTGGTACGAGATACATCTGGTGAAAGTGAAAGTACAGTATTAAATGAGACAGTACCGTCTTGGGTATTTGAAGTAGCCATAGCCAGAACAAATCCAAAATTTATAAAACTTCCATTTTATTTATTTCCACATCCAAATATGATTAAACAAGATAGAACAAAAAAAGTAAATACAAAATTTAAAAACGATAATCTATTTTTTAATATTTAATTAAATATATTTTCTTTGTAGGATCGATTAGTTGCAAATGAATTTATTCAATGTCGGAAGGTTTGTGAACACGTTTTGGATAAAGTACTTGGAGCTGAAACAATACCAAGTTCTGGTATTGCAACAAATAATTCCCAAAATAGTCAAAGTGATGCAAATTCAGAAGGATCACAGATCCCACCCGAAGACAGAATTGAACTTTCATGTAATGATGTAGTAAGTATTAGAAAAAAAATTTAGTAATGTCTATGGCAATGACCTAAACTCTAGTATACTGCGATCTTTGGATCTATTGTAATAATCATTTATGTACGGGGCTTAGAATATGTACTTATTTATTATCATCAAATATGTCAGAAGAGAGTATATTCTCGTTTAATTCCTAATGACAGATAGACGATAATGTTTTATCAGCTGTACATTAATTTGAAGTAATGCTAGTATGTCAGGGGATGGTAGACTTTAATTAATATTGTCCAACATTAATATGATTAATATGATCGCAATGGATAAAGTTGACAATGACCGAGTGCAGTTCAAAGATATTTACTTGATTGATTTTATAATGGCATATAATCAGTAAATGACGTCAATTTCGAACACGTATTTTTTTTTTGTTTATTATATAATAACCATATTTTTATTCTTTATTCTTTTCTTCATCCTGCCTCGCCGTATTTTTAGCAATGAGTAAGACCGATTTAGGCTCTTATGAAGTTCATACTGAATACCTTTCAAGCCAATTTGTCATAGCCTTGTTTTTTAAATTGTTTTTATCACAATATGAATGTGTTTACATGATCTGTGCACAATCATGCCGAATCTAAAACAACTATGTTCTTTACGAATACACACTTTCAAGACTGAACTTATCCTATCGTGTATAATTATTGCAAGAACCTTGTTTATTATGTTTGGGTAAAGTGATGCTACGTCAGTTCTCCCACATACTAAAGTTATCCTTTTTTTTGCACCTTGATTATCAGTCCCGCTGTAAATTTGGTAGAAATATCATCGAACCATCACACTTCACCAATAATAGGTTGCTATACAGAAAAGATGTTGTGCAATTAGTATTTCTGACGGAATATAATTAACGTCAAATTTGACCTGAATATTTGCGAAGCCGTCCCTTCTCTGGACTCTGAACAAACTGAATACCGGGGGTTGTTAAAGTATTCTATCCATCTGTTCATTTGTAATGTCTTATTTGAGACCGACCGTTAGGGGATAACCAAGTTGTCTTATTGATTGTTTTTACTTTTTGGAAAATATTCGACTACCAATCACAAGATTATAATGGTTGTACATATCTGAGCAAATCTCATCATTCTGATTCATATTGGATACCTGGATACCTTACAAGACAATTTATCATAGTGTTTATATCATCCAGGCACGATCTGCCGAGTCGGAAACCAGTCTGTTCTTTACGAATATTCGCTTTCAGGACTGAACTGATCCTATCGCATCTTAAGCCACTTCGTTGGTTCAAGCATATTTCTAACATTTACGATTCAAATTGTGTCCGTTTATGTAAGTCAAATGTTGTCATATTTAATTTGATGATGGTAATTTAAAACTCTGTTCCCACCGTCACCTCATAGATGTACAGTACTACTCATTAGATTTGTTAATTCTAACCCCGTATATCGTCAATTCAAGCATTAACATTCCAATTTTTTATTTATTTATATTTATTATTTTACTTTTTCAGGTATTAGATCCAAATTTGGATTTAAGAACAGTAAGGCATTTTATTTGGAAACAATCTGCCGATTTAACATTTCACTATAAAACGAAACCTAGTTTTAGTTAAATTTTACATAATTAATGTTATATTATCGATGAGTTAAGTAATTAATCATCAAAAAAAAAAAGAAAACAAAAAACAAAAACATAAATTTGGTGCTAAATGAAATTGTCTAACGTTCACATGCAGCTTATGAAAATAATTAAATATCTAAGATGAGAGGCTTTTTTTATAACTACGTAACAAAATATTGTAATACAAAAATGTTAATGTGTACATATATAAAATGTGAAGGTTAATGTCTTCTTAATGACGTCAATACGTGAAATAGCAGGTTAAGGGAGCAGGATGTGTGTGGGGCGGTGAACACAAGACATAATTTCATTTGTTAAATTTGAAAATTGCATTTATACTTGAGATTCCATGTTGAGAGATGTTTCTTCATCATTCCGATTTCATTGTTAAGAATTCTGACTGTATTTTATGTGCACATACATTTTTTGATTTGTTCTAATTGATGGTGGTGAAATACATGTAAAATTTTGGATACAAAGGGCTTGGCAAATGTTTGATATGCTGAATAGAGTCATGGTAGTCATCAGAAATTTTTTGAAAAAAATAAACAGAAGTTGTAAGGGAATGAAGTGAAATAATGGCACAGCTGACCACTCATCGTAAACCATGTCGATTGTTCGTTGACGTCTTATGCTTCCGCGTGGAGTATAGGGTTGAGATTATGATGATAACATTTATTTCGCCGTTTGTTTCAAAATTAAATCAAAATTGTAAATAATTATCAGAATATTGTTTTGTGCTTGGAAATATGGTTTAATTGATTTCTTTTTGATTCTTTCCTACCTACCCCATTGATGATGGATGGTATTGGAAACAAATTTTATTTGTAATGCTTTATAGTTTTTTTTTTTGTTTTTTTTTTTTTAAGCTAAAGCCTACTATAGTTAAAAATATATAAGAAAAAGAGTCCTAATCAGGTTATTTATTATTCATTAAGATATTTAAGGGTAAACATAGTGACAGTTATGTAAAGAAGAAAACAAATCAACTAATTAGTAATTACTAGAATTTGTAAATAATTTATAATGATAATAATAATAATTGTATAATTATATACAATATGCATACTTTTTAATGTATAAGGAAAAAAAAACTCTAATCGCTTATCTTCAACTATAAAATATCCTAAAATTTTGTAGTAATATTTTAAAACTAACTATTTTACTGTTTAATCATGCAAAATAGTAAAATTTTCTATTATCATTTTTTTTTCGCTTATTGGCATTCAGATCATCTCTTGTACACTCAAACAAAATTTCATTTTTTTTTGTTCTTCACAATAGTATAGAAACTGATCACAGTATTGTTGGTCATAAGTGTAAATTGTAGTCATTGAGGGATCATAGTCAAAATGATATAGCACTTTTTTTTTTTTTTTAAATGGCTTTATAATTTAAATCTGTTAGTTTTTCATATTTTTACTCATCTACCGTGTCTATGTCTATATTATTTAAGCATCCCATACGAATTTGAATCAAAATACTGCTTATAATTTGTGAGAGATCCTTTTGCCAAGTTTTTTTTTTTTTAATCATCGATTGATTATACCAAGTATGTTGAATAAAAAAGAATTTTTATGAAAAAGGATTCGCAATAGTTATGTACTTTATAATCATTTAAATAAAGTAAAATTTATTATTTGCTAGAATAGCAAAAAAGGAAAATATAATAAAAACCAAAACAAATTTTATGACTAACTGAAAATTATATTAATAAATTAACATGAATAATAATTCTTTTATAATCAATAATATATCAATTTTCTATGTATTTTTTACTAACATAAGAAAATGTAGTTTATATTTAAATATATTATTATTATTAGTGTAATATTCTTATATAATAATTGTGATAAAGAAAACTTTGAAAATAAATTATTCTATATTAGAAATTCAGATTTGTTTACTGTGACACTCACGAAATGGCTAGTTGAGAACAGTCTTACAAATTAACATCATCAAATTAAATATTGGCAAATACGCCAAAGTAGCCTGACACTGCTGTATTGAACTTGTTCGACGGTAAAACATTAATATAGTACAACTATTTTCAAATAATTTAGCGTTTCGCTTTTTGTATGATAATGTTCGACAAAATTGAAACACATTTGCTAATGCATTAAGGTTCGTGAATATATAAATTTATTTTTATTAAATTCAGTTATAAAATACAACAATGTAACAGATGTACAGAATATACGAGCATATTATATAGTAAATTAAAGAAAGAGGTTGAAAAGCATAACCACTTTAAACATATTTCTAATCTCGGCAAAATACGCTGCAAGGTCAATTAAGATGAGAGAAATTTAACGGCAGATAAGAAAAATGATCGGAATGGGCAACAGAACAGAATGTTCAATTTCAATTCAATTTTGTTTTAAATGAAACGCAGCAAATGGTCAGGTGGACATAGTACTTTTACGAGCTGCTCAGAGTCTTCTATAAGTCTAGGTAAGATAAAATCTCGAATTACAATATTTAAAATGCGGAAAGACAAATATTAAAACGCCAATCCTCTATCTTAAATCGTAAACGCGTAATTTGAGTGTATCCCCGAGCATATGCGAAACGGATGTGACATTCAAAATCGTGAAAACGCGGTTCAATCCGCTATTTTCACCATTTAAACAGCCAACTAATAATGCTATCTGTTTGTGTATATACATAAAACATGCGCCAGGATAGCATGTATCTTTCTTTCTAAAGTGTCAATCCTCTATCTTAAATCGTTAACGAGATATTCAAACTTTTGTTAAAAAACTTATCCTCTTATTGATTATGTTTTCCTGTTACAATTACAAAAATGTGGGAATTTGTACTACCTTAAACTTAAATTAACAAAATATAGATTATCTTGTAAACGGCAATAGTTAGAGAGGTAATGTTTTAGAAAGGGATATGAGTAATAGCCAAGCGCGTAATTTGAGTATATACTCGTGCGTGTGCGAAACGGACGTGATCTTCAAAATGGCAAAAATGCGGTGCAATCCGCTATTTTCACCATTTAAACAGGAGCTAATAATGCTATCTGTTTGTGTATATACACAAAACATGTGCCAGGATAGCATGTATCTTTCTTTCTAAAGTGTCAATCCTCTATCTTAAATCGTTACCGAGATATTCAAACTTTTGTTAAAAAACTTACCCTCTTACTGATTATATTCTTCTGTTACAATTCCAAAAATGTGGAAATTTGTGCTACCTTAAGCTTAAATTAACATAGTATCACCTTTCTGAATACAATAATCGATATATACACGATACGAAACTGAACCAGATATTCGTAAAAAAGACAACCAACAAAAAAAAATTATAAGTAAATTAGTATCAGGCAAGCAGAAATGTTAGGTAGTATTTAAAAATTACCGTCAGATCACATAATTATATACTTAAAACCACCTTCAGTAGTATGTTACCCTTAAGCAGAATAGCAGGATACAAAAACCATTAATTGTGGTAATGGTTTTTGTATTCTGAGTTTAAAGGACATATATTATTTAGTGTTTTTCTGAAATAATAAGTAATAAATAGTTATGTAGTTGATTTAATTATTGTTTTAAGTGTATCTGCAAAGCGTAGTTTTATCGACTGGATAGTATAGAATGTGTATTTTGATGTATGCACCCACCTATGGAACACATTGTCTAATGACAATTGGAAGGTTGATTAGACTTAATTATTTGATAAAAAAAACATATGGTAATATTTGCAATTATAATTAATATATTGAAAAAAAAAAAAACAAAACAAAACAAATAAGTTTTATAAGTTACATTTTGACTGAAATTTCAATGTCTATAAAAAATTAAAATTATCATTACAATCAGTCACAGAGAGTATATTTAAATTAAAAATTTGTAATAAAGCAAATCTATACATTAAATTTACATAAATTTAGATTGAATTTTAATAACATACATTTATTTTTACTATTTTCTACATCATTTTATTTATTTTTTTTCTTTTTGTTAATATATTCGAATAATTTTATTAATATATTGAGCATAGGTTAACTTTTTTATTATTTTAAATATAATGTTTT
>JANSTX010009212.1:0-19251 GCA_027564355.1 Penthetria funebris | reverse complement strand
AGTTGCTCATATTTAAAAATAACGGTACTATTGCACGACTGCGATACTCGGAACGTGATAAATAACATCGAGTTACAAATTCAAGTTTTCGTAAGTGGTGCGCATTTAACATATAACTAAAATAGTATGACCGAATATAATTTCGAACGAGAATTTATTGAGAATGGCAGATATGGACCCGATTTATAAATAACGTATGCCAACAATAAATTTCGGACAATATGTAATCGAATAGATCACCCACCTAAACACAAAAATATTTAGATGATTCTTGTTGCCAATTTTTCGCACTAATCCCAATGTGGAGTGCCTTAGAACGCTTACATATTACAGGTTTAACTTAATGAGCATAATCTAAATTAGATGCCATTTGGGCAAATTAATACAATTTATGCACAATTCTCTACTAATTGCACTGAAATGAGAAATTCTTTACCCTAAATTGTATTTCATCAAAAATTCCAAAATAAATCTTGTCGACAATTTGAACTTGAGCTTCTTTCTTCTCCACCATGACAGTACCGCGTTATTTGCTAATTTAATAAAATTTTAAGATGTTAGCCAAAAATTTGTTTAAAATTTTCATTTGTACTTTAAAATGAAATAAATAAACTTTTTTATATTTTAACTTGATCTTAGATAGATTAGACAGACATTTTTTGCTTCATAAATATTCATTTTTTGCAGTTGTTGTCGATTTGTATGCATAATCTAATTTACTAACAACATTTTCTAGTAATTCATTCAATATTATTATGAAAATATAAATGTCTAGTGCATATATAGAATACAAAACGTATAATATAGGAATTCCTGAGTGAAAAATAAAAATAAATATTTGTAATTTTCACAGCGGTATTATTTACCAAATTGTAGACAAAAATAATAACTAAATTATATATTTATGGTGGGCTCATTAAAAAAAAAAAAAAAAAAATTGTAAAATATTTCTACTGAAACAATTAAAGACAGGTTGAGATATTTCATGAATAAACAAACGCATAAAAAAAAAAAACAAAAAACAAAACCAAAAGTGTTAAATTTTTATTAACACCTAATTGATATTGATATACCCATTATGTGTATATGCAAATTCATTGAAATATATAAAGAATAAAATATGTTATTGATTCCATACTATTTGGCTAATCACCTCATTATGTTTTATATTTAGCACATACTAACATACTGTAGCATATATCATGCGAAATAGTTAATATGTACAGCAAATAACTATAATTGAAATATACTTACTAGGAAATACAGATCAATTACAATTATCCGATTATACATTTTAATATTTCAGTAGTGCATAAATTCCATATAGCTGCTGAAATATTTTTTTTGACATTAACACCATATGTGTTCTAAGTATCGATCACATACGCCATTCATTACTGACGTATATTGTGAGTTACCGATGAAATTGCATGAAAGTAAATATGTTTTGAGCAAATCAGTATTATTATAGATCATTAATTATGGAAATTATTTGTAACATTCATTCAATCACATCTGACCAAAGTTTGTACAATTATTTTATGTGTATATAGGTAGCAAAGATGAACTATTTCGATGACTTTTAAATTAATCTAACTTTTGAAATGTTTACAACATTAATTTTAATTCAATGAGTGTATGGGATGTTAGAACATTAAAAATTCGCTTCCAATGATTCATTTTTCATTGAATGGAAAAAATTATAATTTTTACAATTTTGATAAATTTACACTATCGAATAAAACTTTAAATCTAAAACTAATTAATAAATTCACATAATATAATTAATCAGATCAGGTGTGACAGTAAATTTAATTACCTAACTAAAAAACAAAAATAAAAATCTTTCGTCTATCTTAAGATAGACATTAAAATAAACCAAAGTAGTAATAAATAAATAATTAATTTTTTTTTTTTTGTAAATAAAAAACAATAAATAATTAAAATTTATACAAAAATATCTTCTTCTGGGTTAACTTAACACGTCTTGATGGAAATGCATATAATCGTAAAGAAAATTTATGCTATCAAATTAATCACAAATTAATGATAATTTCCGAAAAAAATATCCGCAGTCACAACAGAGTAATAAATAACAAATTATAAAAATTTTCAAAATTAATGACAAACTAATAAACTAAACATTAAACATAAACATAAAAAAAAAAAAAACAAGAATTAAAATTGTATAATTTTAATTTATTTAGTTATAAACATTTTAAATTTCTTTAAGATTTTTTGTTAATAAAACAACTAAACTGATACCGCCGAAATACAAATTTCAACTGAAAACAAGACACTAAAATCTTAGCTCGTGTTTTAAGTAATATAGTAATATAATTTTTTTTTATTTTATAATTTTTCTTTTTTTAAAATACAATTTCAAATCTTCCTTTTCGTCAACTAAACTTAAATATGTGTATATGAAAAACATAGGAGGAGTAGCACTTAGCCATCACAGTGTATATAGTAGCAAATAGCAATTATAACATATAACCCATTGATATTGAAATTCTGAAGTTATGTTTATATACTATTTTACGTATATCTCTATCTATCCATCTATGCATATTTATGATAATATTCGTATATCCATGAAACATTAAAAACTTTCAAAAGAAGATGATGACGAAAAACAAAAAAAAAAAAACAAAAAAAAAAAAACAGAATTTTATAAGTATGTTTATATGATAGTTTTCTTGCTTTTACAAAAATGTATTTATCTTGCAAATTTGAATAAAAATATTACTCAACTTTTATACACATGGAAGAGGACATTACAAACAAAAAGCTTTCTATTTTCACAAGGCTATAATTTATTCTTAACTTTTCTTTAATGAAACGCTTATTGTTCTATAAAATTAAACATTACCCATAATATGGACGTTATTTTCAAAGCGATGATTTATCCCTTTCATATCGAATCATTTCTAATCTACTCAGTTCCTTTTATTATTCAATTATTTTAACTCTTAAGGGTGATTCAAGTGGTGTATTAAAATCTGAACATAAACTACATACGACAAACTGTCACATCAACACCATCAACAATATTAATCATCAACGCAATATTCTCAGCAAATGGTGCTTACAAGATATAGTCAACCATTTACACAACAAATGTTCTCAAATTATAGGTAATGAAGAATGCATGTTTAACTGGAAAATCACAAACGATCCCTTAATTAATAATATTCACGATGAATCATAAAAGCTTTCAATAAAAAAATCCACTTCTATATCATGTCTCAATAATTAAATATTGTTGTTTTGAACAAGGCCTAACAATTTATATACAAAAAATTAAAACATTTCTAATGTAACACAAAGTATACATAATGTTAATATCTGAAACCCCTAAAACAAAAACTATCGCATCAGTATCGTAAAATATTAAGATCATATCTGAAAGATAGAAAATTAAAAATTTTCTATTCAAATCAATTCTAAAATTAATTATGTTGGACAATATCGTGGTCATTGAAACAATTTAGTCAATATGGCGTGTGGCAATGGTAATTCAGCGATCTATATATGAATGATCGCATAGGATACCCATATCAATTTCTGCATGTGATTGTCGATAGATGGTTTAGAATATATGTAATACTAAACACTTTACTGAATTACTCAAATGTGGAACCGTACAATTCTCAACCTAATTTATTTCGATTGACATTTTAATATGTATAGATCAAGATGATAATGATGCAATATAATATAAAATTTTTGCATGTACTATTAGTTTATTTGCTAACTCTTATCACAAATCTGTGATCGTACCGCATAAATTTTACTTTCATATCGTCATAAGCGTAATCTGAATGCGTATATATTCGAGTATATTACCATCAATAATTCACCTTTCTTTTGTCAAAAATAAAAAGTTTGTAAGAAAATTTCGAAGAAAATTGTATACGAACAGGAAAATATATTTTAAACATAATTTCATGATCGTGCATCATTTAGGCAATTTGAAAGATGATTTTCTTTTCTCAAATCCTATACACGTTGTTTTAAAATTATTCATTTATTCAATGCCATTCATCCTGGTTATTGCTTTGAATTTATTTTGTAATAACTAGCAATATCACCGTCCTTTTAGTTATATCCTTTATGTAAATTCGGTTATTTGTAGCTATTATTAGTGTTAATATCATCACCTCATGAAAGGTAGAAATCGTTATCATTATTGCACCACATGATTGCATATGTTGACCATATGTTGATCATATGTTGTTAAATATGCTGTTTCTAATATGTATGAAAAATCAAATGTAAACCAAAACCATTATACATTGGAATCAATGAGTTAATATATTCGGTTTACAAACACGACGCAGGTGCTCTAAATTTATTCCTGTTCACAACTATATAGACATAATGGTTTATAACAACATTATTTAAACAACGACTAGAAACTGTAATATAATTAATAGATCAACATTTATTATACCTACAGTAAGAGGGTGCAGACGATTGGAGTGGCCGACAATCATCGAGTTTGCTAAACTTATCTTTACATCCACGCAAGATCACGAGATATAACAGTATAAACGCGTGTGATCGATGCTAAAATGAATGGTGTTAATGTCGTGTTTTTCAACTGATTTAGATCAAGATAATTTTAGTTGCTGATCAAGTGCTTATATTATTACCTTTGCCGAAGTGAAGATATTTACAATGATAACTACTCGGTTATAGAACAGATTCATATTAAGCTAAAGAAAAACAGTTAAAACATATTATTGTCAGCTGCAGAATAATGAAGTAAATCAGAACTATTCATCTGTTAAAGGAGATTGGAAGTAATTTAAATGAATGCACAGAGGCTAACTAATATATTACTGTTAAATGCAAATCAAAAGCGGCAAATTAACATCGTAATACCACCCTATGCGTCCTTGAGACTTAAATGTTAATGATATGGATGATTGTGTTAATTAATAGGTATGACTGTAAAAGTAAATATTGAACTAAATTAATTAATTTAACGTTGATTTAATTTCTACACTTTGAAGACCAATTACCCAAAATAACTATAAAATAATAACTTTTTTTTTTTTTTTAAATAAAGGATGGGATTTAAGCTTATTAAAATAATATTTTAACCATACGATTTCCGTTTTGCAGTAAATAATTAGCGAAATTTGTATATATTTTTTATAAATTCACAAAATAAATTCTTATAAGCTAGTGATTAATATATGTAATTATAAATTTAAGTAAAAATAGTTTTTACATAAGAAAAAGTACTACAATATTATGTATTACATGTACTCGTATCGTATATATATTTATTATGTTGAAGCTACAAGTATAATATTATGTGTGAGTGGAGTGACCGACTAACATCTTAAGGTTACTCAATGTACATCTGTCTCCCCGTACACCATGGGTAACAATACAGGTTTTGTCAATTATGGCGTGTGATCGTGACCAATCGTAAATAATAGCTACTTCTTAACTTCTACATTAAACGCACACGTTTAGGCTTATGTCATATTGTAACATTTGTGTCAGTGCATGACTATGTTTAGGGATAACCATCATCAATAGTTGTGTGTATATCATTAGGCAACGTTGACTACAATCTATATTTCAATCAAACAAACTACAATAACTATCCTCTAAACTCACTATCCTAGTTTGAATACGTATTCTAAAGGCGGAGCCGGTGTTCGTAATGCTAAGTGATGTATTATGGCAATCGACACAGCCATTTTCATGTGATCACAAATTGCGTATTTTCAAATCAAATTGCTTATAAATACGATTTTGTATGGCTGCAAGACTTGGAAAGTAACGAATATCATCGTTGTAACAATTTTCATCGATATTAGACGCATATTACAAATCATTTACTCAAATACAATATCAATTGAGGATTTGTAGAGATTGACGGATTTTGAGACAATGGACACGATTATTAAACAACGAAAATTTAATTGGATCAGAATACTGCCATATAACAGAATATATGGTGGATCAAAAATAGTGACAGAGACTTCTCGAGTAGTAATATGTGGTGGAAGTGTTTGTTGCTGTGTGACAATGGCGATTCTTAATGGATGCCAAATTTACATAGATTAATATTATAATGATTACTAAATGGAATCTTTGTATTGTATTTTGCAGTTCACTTCTTTTATGATACTCCTACCTTAATAAGAAGAATTTAAATTTTGTTCAGAATAAAATGAATAGCCACATATTCAAAGATAAAATATTTCGATTAAACCCTTGGGAATGAATGTATTTACAACAATTACATTTATTGAATGTATTATTTTGTATATCGAAAGAACGATTGTAATCAACCAATTTATCAATCATCATAATATGCAATATGAGAAACAAAAATATTATACATTTAATTTTAACGATTATTCTAAACCTAAAACAATTATTATTCTTATTATTATTATTCTTATTATTATTATTGCTCATTGTTTGTGGAAATCATATACATTTTTTATTCAATTAATGACAAAAAATCAATTCAAATGGTTAACATTTGACCCGGTCGACATTAGCAACAAACAAGCAATTGTTAACATATAAGAGTACGAGAATATTATGTTTAGAGAAGATCCCTATGTAATTGACCGGTCGACTGGAGTGTGTAACGTCGATCATAATTATATGCTATGATCATTTAACATGCCAAGAGATCTATCATTATATTGTTAAATCAATTTAATAATTTATTTTTTGCTGCATTTCTATTTAATTAATTAATAATATTGTAAAAGATAGGTAAAGAAAATATTCTCGTAATGGACAAGTTATTTTATATTATCGTGTGTGTATAAAGTTCAAATTATTTTTTTTTTTTGTACATTTTGTCTGGGAGAGAATGTTGTACAAAAGGGGAACATATGGATATGGTTAAACAATCACTTTGTACAGTCCGTCAGTTAATAAATGTTTATAATAATAAAGTTCAAGAACCCTCCACATGTGAAAATTAAGGAAATGATATTCATTAATATTTAACTTGATTGTACTATTATAAATAAATTGATTAAAAATTTCCACAAATTGAAACTATGTTGATATTCGCAGTAGATTTTAATCAATAAATTAATTTTGTTATTAGATTTTAACTCGTATTGCGACACATTGAGGGCATTTATAATATTTAAGATGATTTCAATTTTACTTATACATTATCTGGCATTTTATATAGATCTTAAATGATTTCGATCAATTGTGCATAATATGCAACGATGTAATAATATTTTATTATATAGTTTACACAATTGATCATATTAAATCTAAGCAACTGTAATTTGAATGCTCATATGTAGAATTTTCGCGTCTCAACCGATTGAAACACATTAATTAACATATTTATTTAAAATTTGATCACTGCCATTACCACCATTCAAATTCACAGCACATTCGAAAACTGGATCTATTGGAATTTATTTTGTTTTCTTAATTCGATATTTAATGTCTTTATGGTCCTAATGATTAATGTTTCTTGTTGTATCATCTGTATTGGACATACTTTTAGTCTTCAATATATTTATTTTTAAATCAATCTTTTGAAATTGGAGGTTGAGAATTAATTTCACATCGTATGCGTAATCGCCTCATTCGGTGTTTTACAAATAAGAAAAAGATCAAAAAATTTACTTTGATCATCTACAAGAATTTCGTCGACGTTTGAAATTTTTGAACAGCTGCTCTTTTAAATTATTATGAAATTGAAATCTATAACAACGTGTACTGGAAAGTAATGTTTTATACCAATTTCAGCTAAAAGTTCTAGTTATATAGAGTGTAAGTACCCGAGTTTCCCCAAATATATATTAGTTTCGCTTTTAAATTTTCTTATAAGTTCAGTCATACATACTATCTTTAGTTGAATTAATAGATTGAAAACTTTATTTACGATAATGCATAATGTATTTAGGGAAAATGTTTAAAACAATTTGTAAGATATAGAATGTATTGGACGAATATGTAGACACTCTTTGTATGGTAGCTGAAAAATTAGAAAGCTGTACAATCATTTAGAATATTTTTTTCAATAGTTGATCTCTCTCAATGCATGCTACAAAGTATTGAAAATTTTTTAACCAAACAAAAACAATTACAATTCTTGACAGAAATCAATTTATTTTTGGTATCTCAAACATTTTTGAACTTTTAATGCAAACATTATCTTAATTTGAATATTGACGTATTTTGATATAATAATGTATTATTATCCTAATATGTAGATATATTCATAAAAATCATACAAATTATTATAATAAATATGCTTTCATAAATTGGCATCACCTTAAGTTCAGACATTTAAATTATTTAATGTTTAAAATTTAAAAAAAAAAAAAATGATAAACCATAAAGAAATTGTATGTGCCTTTAAACGATGGCTCGTGCTAAAAGTAAAAATTTTAAAATTCGTAAATGACGAGGAGATAATCTTCAGTATGTTTTATTCTTCTCTTCCCAAGATAAATATCATAATTTAATTTATGGATTTCGATCAAAATACCGAAACAAATTATTCTGTTTCGATAAAATATTTAATGAAACTTAATTCTTATAATTTTTGGGTATTTTATTTATCTTCTTGTTTTAATGGTCATCATCACGATAAGGAATCAACAAGAAAACAATTTACAAACTAATGAGCAATAATTTTATGAACAAAAAACAAAAAAATACAAATTCAAATAAAAAATAAGAAACAAATTTTAATTTTATTTAAATTTTTTACTCTATCGTTGCATCTTCTCATAATGCTACTGTTTTTTTCAAAAATTTTGAATGAATTAGCAATATTTTTGTTTATCAATAAATGTTTAATTATATTATTGATTTCATTAAAGATTATAACTATAAATTTAACATATATTATTGTATCCATTATCTCTCTGATGTTGTATTTCTTTTAAAGGGTTAATTATAATATTAGTCTATTACAGCACGATAGAGTATAGAGTAATTTTTTAAAAGGAAAAGTGCCTATTCATTATAAAATGAATACCAGCCTATTAGGCAGAAAATTACATTTAATTTGTCTACATTCTTCAATTTACGAGTTTATTATAATATTATTTTATATAATTTATAAAATTGATACGAATAATCATCTAATTGAGGCAATATTCCAAAATTAACAGCGAAAAAAATCAATTTCACGCCTATTGCAGTCAAACAGTGACATTGTAAATAACAAGCAATGTATCTATGGAAAGTAAAATATTGTCAATTCATTGTAAATTCTTCAAAAGAATATTGTGGTGTACTCGTGTATTTAAAAAGTACTCGGTACAGAAAGGTTTTTTTTTTTTTAAACTTAGTTTAATTTGAGTATAACACTTATGATGAATTAGGGCAATGCGTTTAACCACTGCACGAATAATATGCAAATTATATGGTAAAGTAATAAACTGTGAGAAATAAATTGTTGCATATACGGGAAAATAGGCAAATTGAAAGCATTGACATTTAACAATGCTGAGAAGATGAGACATATCGCACGGTTTTAATAATTGCATTCAACTGCAAACTGCAGTCATTAAAAAAAATGTATGAAGAAATATAGTAATTTATCATCAAATGTTATGTAATTAGCTGTATTCGTTTCACATTCAAATAAAATTACACTAGATAAATTAATTAAATTAAATTATATATCAATTCCAAAATGCAAATGTTCTAAATTATGCAGTAAAATCATTCTTTCAGCTTTAGAAACCGCTATGTTTATTATTTATTAGAAGCACACATGATACCAAGAAAATAATATTTAGCGACTTACAAAAAGTTGCAAATTTGTAAATGATTAAGTCAATATATACATGACCGATTTTTGAGATGGACTACTAAATTTTAGCATAAATTGTATAATATACTGAGATGTATTATATTTATAATGCGAAAACTGAAGAATTCAAACAAGATGCATTTGCCTAAAAGTACAAATATTATCATCACGATGATAATTATATGGTACGGCAACGATGCCTACTTTACTATCAAGGATCATTATATATGAATGTTGACCGTCCCAGATAACTATTATTGAAATTTGCCAAATGAAAAATATGAAATCAATTATAATAATATAATTTAAATCACTTATTTTAGAAGGCATTAACGCGTGATGTTACGTGTATAGTGGCAATGGCAAATTACCATGGTATTGTCACCCGTTTATAGTGTGTATCAGATCCAGTTGATTAGTAACATTTGATCATTAATTCATAATATAAAAAAACAAATAAAAATAAAAATAAAAAAAATATTGAACTTTTAATTAATATAACCAATAAGTCAATATTGATTAGTCTAGAATTACAATTAATAAAGTAATCAATTCAATATTCATGTGGTGTTACAGATCATTAAAACAATCATTAAATTAAATGGATTTAAACGTGCGAAAATTGATAATTGATAATCTATACAGAAAAGTGTAAAAACTGTGAAGGGATAAATGAAGTATTGATGTAAGTTTTACGAATTTAAATGAAATACTCAATGTATGTAATATAAACATTGAATGAAATTTTACATAAGTAATAATGTAAAGATGTGAGATCTTTCTCGTGTACCTAAGAAATACATATTTACATAAGTACGAATATTTTTCAAGTTAAATCAATGAAAAACATTATCCCTATTATTATTCATTCACCATTTCCACTGTCGTTATCTTCAATTTCAAATAACAAAATAATCCAAGAATAATTTTGCTCAATTGCAAATTTATTATAGTTTAATTTGAGTCTGCCAATTTTATCGCACTGCATATGGCCATCATAGTTATCATCCTCATCATTATATCAATATATTTGCATGACGTATAGTTCTTCTAAAATTATATTAATTATTGTGAACATTTGTAGGTTCAATAAAAAATGGTGAAAATTATAACGTTTTCTCATTTGTAACGTTGTATTGATGCCAATAATATCCCAATTCGATTAAATTAAAATTACGACGAAACACTAAAGCGACAAATAAAATGAATAATAATTGCAAATTATTTACTAAATTATTAACAATTCTGAGAATAGCGATAACTGCTCAAAAATTCACTTAATTTAGAGGTCATATTATGCTGAAATTCATCATAAATTGCAAGCAATTCGTTAGTATCATTGTCACTATTCATATATAGCAGCTAAGATGCTTAGACTTATGACGACCGAATAAATGTCATATCACTATCTGATTGTTATCCAGTTCCTCATATTGGGTATTTTATTTTTTTAAATTTTACGCTAAACAGAAATATTCTACGGTTGACCAAGCATTACTAGCCATTTATTTTTTAGTAAATTTTTAAGAACTTTATAGAATTTATTATTATATATTTTCTATGTTTATCATATACTAATAATATCATATGCTTTAAATCAAAACGTGAAATAGTTTACTAATAACAGCCTTCATTTTAACGATAAGGATAATGTTGGTTTTTATCGTATTTGATAAATGTGTTCATCTCAAACAAATTTGGTTATTTCAACGAAAATTCAAATTATCACATCTTTTCTATCATCACTTTTACTGGTAGCAAAATGTTCAAATGTCGAAGAAATGGCAATTGCTGTTTTTCATAATTTTCTTTTATCACCAAATAATTAATACTCTTATAACTAATTGAATATCATCTGTATGGTTAAATGTACCTGTAATTAGTGTTTAATGCATTTTTTGTCGTGTTTTAGGATTCGGACAATTGTTCTATGTACTTGGCGTATAATCACTACTAAATGTCTGATTCGATAGATTTATTCTTCTCGGATTTTCCAGTCAACAGGGGTATTTGGAGTAAAGGCATTCAAATTATAATCCGGTGTGTTAAATTTTATGCATACAATAGTGTTGTTGTAAGGTTTTTCAATTGCTGTGTAATAAGTTTACAGAACATTTATTAACAACATATGGTGGATCAGTGATAAAAGAATACCTTATTCCGGAAACAATAGCTATATGTTAGCTATAATATAATTTTTTTGATCTTTATATATAATTCGAGTATGTATTTGAATTCGTGGTATCAAATAGGGGAAAGGAAATATGAAGAAGGTTTATTTTTGCCTCAATACAATATTTGTCCTATACTTCATAAAATTTAATATCATTTTTGAACACTAAAGAAAAATTAAATACTTGAGACGTGTGTTACTAAATCTAATTCACCGGTATTTTTTTTTTTTAGATGATATTTAATATGGCTCACAATCATATTATTGCGACATCTAAGTTGTTAATCGGTGGTAAATTTCATCTGATTGCACAATATTTTCTGCAATTGTTCTGAAGTTTAATCATGTCTACTATTTTGTTACAAAGTACTATAATTTTATATTAAAAGTTTGCAAATCAATGTTGAAGTTTATCAAAGATTTGATCTACGGTATCCATTGGCATACATAAAATAATATTTGATCTATTAATTTGTATGCAGTAGACAAATTGTTGTCAGTTTTTACGTCCATAATTTAAAATTAATAACGTAGGGGTGTGATTGTAATATTAAAAATCTTTGTAGTGTGATCTGAACAAACATCAATTGATTCAATGTAGGCATACAACAGCGTGTGTTTAATTCTATATGTTATTTTGAAAACTTTTAACTTTAAATCTTAGAGAGTAAAAACCTCAGTCGTAGAAGCATAAATACAAAATTTGCGATTTACATTATTACATATTTTTTGCCAATGAGAGTGTTGTGTATTGTAGTGTTGTTACTCAAAATCAATTTTGCTACGAGATGTTGCAATTAGTTTTAATAACGCATCCAGAAAAATGTGCTTACACGAGTTATGATTTTGCCATTACGTCAATCGTTGATAAATAAATTTCAACATTGGTTATTTGTGTTGTATAGTAAAGCACCAAAAAAAAAAAAAAACATGTTCAATTAGTACCTGATTCAAGCTAACAATACAGCAGTTCTGATTGAGAATTTCCATGTCTGACATTATATGTAATTAAGAATGATGAATACGCTGTTGAGAAAATTAAAATTATTACGGGATTTATATTGGTTTCAAATATGTATCTATCCAAGTTAATTACGTTTCAGTTTTAAATTAATTCTCATTTTTAATTTTAATGAATTTTATTGCTAGCTATTTATCTTTTTCTTAAATTTTGGGCAAATTCTCCAAATCAAATACTATTTTATAAAATGCAATAATTTATATATAAATTCATATTGTTTTCGAGAATTATTTTAAAAATTTTAATTCAACTAATTTATAATCGAATTTTGAAATTTTTCATCATGACTTCTTTATGACGATGAACAAAACGAGAAGAATATTTGGCGGGCAATTGAGAATGATATGCAACCTTCCATATTATATATATATACATATAAACACTTATAGATTGGGGCTATATATCTTTAAGAAAGAAACGTTTGTTGATTTTGATTAATGATCTCAGTTGATTAAAAATAAGTAACGATATATATACCATCATCAATTTATTATATATGAGTACTACAATTACAAATCATAATAGGTGTATATACTTGTATAATATGCATAGTGTCGCTAGAGGTTTAATTTTTTTTTTTTCTTCTTATATATACCTAAATTAAGTATTCGTATTCTATTAACTCAATTACGCATTGATAGATAATTCTATTAAAGATCTTTTCATATAAATTGTACCTTTCAAATGGAAAAAAAAACACACTTATTTGAATATATAAGAGTGAGTACTTGATTCTTAAATAAACAAAACTTACCTTACAAACACCTTCAACACAAATTGCTCGTCCAATATGATTTCTCTTTAAGTAATCATCTGGACGATTACATGAAGTACCATCAATAACGGTGTCATTAAGTGTAGCAAAATAACTCATAGAAATTGGTTTACAATTTAATTCACATTCAGCATCATCTAAAATAAGAAATTTATAGTTTAAGAGGATGTTATTATTTCATTAAATTGATTCTACAAATAGTTTCGAATTGAAAAAAAAAAAAAAAAAAACGCCAATAAAATTATGTCGATATTCAAATTACATGTTCAAAAATTTATCTATGTTTAAATTTTATAGTAGAAAATTCATTAGATTTCTATAATGAAAATATACCTTCTAAACAAATTTACTTGTCCATTTTCAATTGTACTAACTTGATCAGATATAGATATCAATAAAATTTGATTATTATATAGATCATTTCATATAAAAATTCTTAATAAGCAATGTTTCATATGATATACTTCATAGCATGTTAATTAAATATGCAATATCTGTCTCAAATAATAGTATACATATATGTAAAAAATCGCAATAGAATTTTATTATTCATCTTAAGATTTTGGAAGCGGTGCATCACCAACAAAAACCATTGTCCCTACTATTGTACTGAGATAAGCAAATTTAACCAATACAATAAAGAATAAAATTTAAATTTCAATTATCAATTACAAAAATCCTTGATTTTTACATATAAATACAATAAATATGAATCGCCTGAATGTAACTGCGAGTATTATTTTTATTGATCATTAGTTTTTCAATGAAAGTTTTTGATGATTGTATTCGAAATATTCAAACGCATGGAATTAGTTGAGAATTTTATAATTAAATAACATTTTTTAGGATTGATCACAAAAGTGAATTGATATTCAAATAGTAGATGTTGGGAATGTAATGCGTTGAAAATTGCAAGGGAGATAGGATGCAGTTATGCATAATTCCATTGACATAGAAGCAACTATATTCACTTAAGCAAAGTCTGTATCCTTTGCTAAATTCACTTAAGCCAAGTTAATGCTATAATTTTGTCAAACTGAGTTCGGTTACATTTTAAAGTCAATTATTCAAAGGAAACAAGCATGTATCAGGTCTGATAGATCTTACGTACACCCCCATTTAAATATATAAATAATTTACAACAAACACCAGATTGTAATTTATCAATTTTAGACAGACTTTTGATATTACTGATCGTAGTATAATATACTGAAAAATTATGAAATATCGTCTAAGTTGATGAACAGTAATCAATGGAAACAGATATTATGGTTATGTATTCATATATAAAACAAGTGCCACTTTTGTTCCTACATATTTTGGACTATGTGTAGATACTAAATGAATGATATCTGATGACATTTATTTTCTATTATAAATTGGGTCAGATATTGAATTGAAATTGGAAAGACTTGTGAATTATATTAGTTGTAACAAGTTGAAATAAAAATTAATGTTTAAAGGATGAAACTAATGAAGATTGAAATGTTCATGTACATGTAGGTCAATTGTTCATTGACATCAAATAATCTCAAGTTGCAATTCGTCAAAATAAATTAACGCACACCATTATTTGTAATAGTTTTTCACAGAAATCAACAGTGACACTAACCTTTACAATATCAATGAAAATTAATGTCTATCATTTCGTATCAACAAACCTTTCTGACTTAGCCATTACATTTTTGAAATAAATCAAAATTCTCAGAAACCATTTATTTTTATGCAATGCAAAGACGTAGTCATAATTTACTCTTTTGTGACATCGAAATATAATAATTTATCGTTTAAAACTATACGAACTGTGAGAATTAAAAACTTCTGCATAATTTTATATAGAAATGAAATTCACAATAATTTAATAGGTTTTTTGAATTCATAGCATTTTATTATTTTAAACAAAATGTATTTGTCTAGTTTATTTATTTTAACTAGTAAATAGTATGTCTTTGTAACATCAAAATTCTGGTATACAAAATTATCCGGTGCATGATGTTAAACTGCATGTGTAGTCCATGTTTATTGATTTAGTATACTAATGTTCATAGAATACATTCAAATGTGACAATCTGATTTTAAGCAATGCATGGTGCCCATTATTTTCTATGCAGATTGAACTTCAAAATGGGACGCGAAGTAATTAGTGAATTTTGTTATCAAGATCTCAAATATAGATCATTAGTAATATCTTTTATTATATATTTGAGATACTTCTGTCAAATGTTATGGGTATGGAAAATCGATTCGAGTTTATAAATATACTATGATATTTAGTGATAAATAGGGTTTGAGGGTTGTTACCACCTATTTAAAATAAATTTTTTCAAATTCCATCCTTCATATTCTATTTAAACATATCTCATTAGACAGCGAATTATTTACTGAATAAAATTAATGTCAGCTAGAGATAAAATAATAATTAAAATATTTGATATTCACTTACCTTTTATGTATGCTTCCCATTCATATTGTTTGCCACGGAATACTTGTGAATTATAGAATTTACATTGTTGTTCTCTAAAATCAATATTTGGTTCTGGACAATTCTACAAAATATAATGAAAAGAACAAATTTACGTTATAAATTCCAAATGAAAAGAAATACATTTTTCCAATACCTGTTCGTTACATATTCTATATCTTCGATAGAGGCCAATACAATCTTTACTTAATTTATTTCCGGTATCATTTGTCGGGTTCAGAGATCTGAAATAAATGTTGTTTTTTTTTTTTTTTTCATTAAATTACCTTTAACAATATTGATATGTACGTAAATAAATTATTGATATTAATAAATTGTTATTATTATTTATTTATATGTGGGAATAACAAGTTTATTTGTCACCTGTGTTTTTAATTATGTGACATAGTAAATTATCAAGAGGTCCAAAATTTTCTTTATTATATTTTATGCATATTTTTGTTTTATTTTTCGGCCCACATTATACCTAAGTACACATTTATGAAATAATCTAATCCAAAATTTCTGTGCTAGATATATAAAAATTACTCTCACATATGTACATACATTTTATATAATTCGGTTTTTCTCTTTTTATTTTGATCAAAAATTTAATATAAACAAATATTTAAATTTATAAATTTCACTTTTCCAGACCAAATGGCAGCATTTGAAAACACAAAAATTAATATAATAATTATAATATACTCATGATGGGGCATATGTTTTAAATTATTTACGTAATTCTGTGTTGATCAAATGATCGATAGTATTAAATTCATGCATAACAAGAAGGATTTTGAATAATTTGAAAATGATATAAAACGTTAATTTCTTGCCAAATTTTGTTTTTCTCTAAGCACAAATAATTTGTCATAATGAAGCTAATAAAAATTATTACATTATCAAACTATTCTCCAATTAGTTTAGTGTGACTCATCGCTGTCAAAAATGTGCATAATTTAAAGACAGAAATGTGAAGTGGCTCATCAAACTGTTTTGATGGAAACAATGTAACATAGTAGATAAATAAATATAGCAAGTGAGAATTGATTTAAATTCCACATTTCTATCTGTAACCACTTCCGAGATGTCAGATGTTATCTGCCGGCAATATTTATGATCTGACTGCAATATTATGTGATTTCATGACAATATTAATGTACCATAATAAAATACTAATAAATATTAATGTTTTTTTTTTTATGCTATGCTATCCTATGACGATATGATGTGTCGCGGTAATACTTATGTGATCTCATCGTAACGTAAAATTAGGGTCTTCTATACACTAAAGCAAGTGTTTTACTTTAAATTTCAAATACCTTCTAACTTTTCAATTCGACTGATACCAAATTTAAAAGTTTTGTGTTTTTTTTTTGCATTGAAGCTTGATGTATAAAATTTTTAATATCTACCACCAAAATTATATATTTATTCTCGATCATTAAAATGAAATTCGGCGTTTTATGACGCAACATTCAAAGTTATCAAAACGATCTATAAATCTAACAATCTATCAATCTATTTAATGTACTATATTTCATCTGATGAATTTTATGACATAATACATTATTCAATCAAATATTCTATATTTATAATATTGATTAAAAATTGTTTCCTGATCATTCGTGTTCCTGCAGGTGCACTATAGATAATTGTACATTTTTTTTGCTTCAGATACCATACCTTTACTTTAAGCCTGCATAGTGAAATGCATAATCGATTTTATTTTTTTTTGTATTTTTTTAATTCAATTAAAGTCAAGTTTAGCATATTTAATATTTAAGCCTCCTTTAAAGGATTCAAAGTCTAATGACCGCAACTCGTGGAGTGTATATAATTTTAATAAAACCTACCTCAATGTAGGATTTTATTTTATTACTATAACAATTTTGATGTCAATTTATTTCATTCTACAATTTTAAGCAAACAATTGGATCATTCAATTCAAGCAATTAAATTAATATTTCTATTGAAATAAATTTTCAAATATAATTTTCTTCTAAATTTCAATTTAAAGTCATGAAAATAGTAATTGTTTTTGTTTTTTAAAAAATTATTATGACTACATGCTAATTAACATCAATATTTATTTTATTGTCTTTATATAATATAAAAATATTATTCTTATACATACCAATATATATAATTACTATGCAAATTATTAAAACTGATTTAAATTGTTTTACATATAGGGACTTAGTTAATAGTTACATAAAACAATTTAATGTTTTATTGAATTAAAATTTTATTTTGATTCATACACACCTTTAGCATATTTCTTATGAAATTATCATACATAGTTGATAGTAAATAGAAATAGGCGACGATTAATTAATTCATCGCTAGATTCGTCTATAAGTCTATAAGTTCAGACTGAATGAATGCTTCATAGGGTTTACTTAGTTAATTGGCATATATTTTATACGATGACCATTTGCTGACTTAATTTTGCATTATGCTACAATATATAATCACTCGGTGACGCGATCTTTACTTTCGTGTGACGTTACCGTTAATACATGTGATTAGATCCAAAAGTCGTGTATATGTCATTTTTTTTTTGTCGTCCAGATGTGTAAAATATCTCATCAAACTATAGGTGTAGCTGAGATTGATGCGTCCATATGGAAATCTTGATTTATAGTTTAGGTAACGCTAGATGTTTTTTTGCACATTAGAGAGTATACAAATTAATATACTAGTTGGTTGTGCTCTATAAATCCATGTAATGTCATAGGGTCGAGACGATGATAATGACATTAGCACAAGGATGAGTACTGCTTTCTTGTAATTGGACTACGAGACAGATTAGTAAACTCATAGGTGAATGAATGAACAAAGGGGAAAAAAAAATAAAGAAACGAACGAACGTATACCAAACGATAGAAGTATAATTGGCATCGCCAATTATTGTAGGCCCTGGGAATTGTTTAACGGATCACAACATCATATATAAGTATTTATTAAATAGAATTGCAAAATAGCCCAAAATTACAGGAATATAATACAAGAGAACAATATAATT
>JANSTX010009201.1:0-19251 GCA_027564355.1 Penthetria funebris | reverse complement strand
GAACAGATTGAATGCAGAAAGTGACGATACACAAGACAGAAACTTGTGGAGAAATAGATTGAGAAGTAGGAGGGCCGCCCTGAATAAGGAAAAAGGCAAGGAAGAAGAAGAAGAAGAAGAAGAAGAAGAATATCATAGGGTTGTGGAACAAGCTGTTTTAGTATATTAACCTTCTGTCAGTAACACTGATATTATGTTATATAATATACAGCCTAGTATCCTGCTGTTATTCAAAGCACTTGAAGTAGCTCAACAATATTGTCCTATTGTCCTATATTATTAATATTGTAAAAAAAATTAAAAGCCATAATTTTAATTATACAGTTTTATTTCATTCAATATATATTTTTTAAAAATGTAAATCAATATAAAATTTAATATGATATATACACACACATATATATATATATATAATATGTATGTAATTAAATAATAAAAAGTTTCTAATTTTAAACTTGTTTGCAAATTTATTCCCTTTTATTTTATTCAATTTTATTTTTATTGTTTTTTTTTTTAAACTCTTCTATTAATTATGACAGGATCTCATAACACAATAAAAAAACATACACAAATTAATTCAATTTCATACAACCCAAAAACTAATTCTGAAATATATTTTAGGTGTATGTTGAATTTAAAAATATTTAATGTACCAAAGTTTTAAAATTCAAAATGATCTTTAAATTTGTGATCAAAACTATCATAAGATACATATTTTGCAAGAAATCATATAGCAAGTCGATTTGATCAATATATTCAATGTATAATAGGTCATCTATCAATTATCACCATCATATTAACCATTACAATGGGGTGGGTTAGATAGAAATTTAAAAAAATTAAAGATTTAATTGATAATATAATTGAATTAGTTTAAAAGTATCAGGTGTGATTTATTCCTAAACAATCGAACTTAGTTGATCACTCCAATCGTCTCTAGGTGATAGTAATTATTTAATTTTAATAATATGACTAGAAGGACTTAATTTACGAGTATTTATAATTTTAAAAGTTAAAATTATTATCAATTTTCTATTTTAAATTATGTTTAATTATTAATTTTTATTATATTAAGTATTTGATTTGATCTGATTTGGTTTCTATTAGTATTGTTTTTTTGTAAGATTACGTTAATAAAAAGATGATTCAAATAGCAAAAGAACTAATGCTCAGCATGAACTATGCTGATTCTGGATATGAGAAAACAAAAAGTTATAACTAAAAGCTTAATATATTTATTAAAAAATTATCAGCACAAAACTGCCCGCACACTATAAAATTATTTCTACTAATTATTTATACTTGAAATTACCCTTGAATGCAATTTTTAATAGCTTTAGTTTAACTTGTCTTTTATATGACTTTTTAATGAGTTTTAAATTTACTAATCTTTAGTTCCTCTCGATCAGAATATTTATAGTCACATATTTATTTTTAATAATATTCAATGAACTTGTGAAATACAAGTGCAACGCATTATCATCATAAAATGCACAAATATTCACAATATGGAATCAATTTTTAATGAACATTCTCTCATCTATGATTTTGTGATTATATTTTTGAAATAATGTTTTGTGCAAATGAGTAAAATAAATATACTAATAAATTATTGAATATTTATATTAGTATTTATTTAAGATAAAATTGGTAGTTATGTATCCTATAAATTAGTAAATTTTTACAAAATAATGTATAAAATCAATAACTATAATTAAAAATATTTCATTGATTTGCTACTCCTTGTGCATGTTGCAGGCCAGTACATAAATGTAGCATTATAACACTTAATGCTTGAACACGTTCCTCTGATTGGCCAACAAGAAATGCTTTTCGTGCTGCATCATGTAGACTCTCTTTTGTCCTTTTACTGGTACTATTTCCTTCTGTTATTACTGATGGTCCTTTAGTTTGTAATAGTAAATTTGTATCCGACGATGTACGAAAAGTTGTGTCAATATTTTGTCCAAATGTTGAACATTTTGAAAATGATTCAATTGTTGAATTTGATAAATTGGCATGTGCATTTGTCTCACAATCTAATGCAATTTTTAATTTAGATAACTGTAAAGATGATAAACAAAAAAAAATAAAAAAAAGATTTGATATACTACACATTTTAATTATCACATTTAACATTATAAATAAATTACCAAATCATTTATTTTATCCAATCTTTCTTTTGACTCTAATTCACAATATAAATTACGGCTTGTAGTTTTCGCCAATACCATTAGATCATCTGGTGTTCCCCAACCAATTAATGGTTCTGTCAAAGATATTATTTGATCCCTTTCAATATTCGTAATATCATCAGGAAATAGTTCCAATTTTTGTGCAACAGTCACAAATGGGTTAGTGCTTTGGTTAACAAGAGATTGTTTTCTATTATAAAAAAAAAATGGGAAAATTTCTCTATTGAAATTACTAGACGAAAAAGCAATGCCAATAAAATGTTTGAATCTAATTATTTTTCATGCAAGCACTAATATTATGTGAATTAATTTTTGAACGCAATTTATAAAAATAATATAACAGAAAAATACATAAATGCAACAAAATTATGCAAACCTTGGTGTATGTTGAGGACTTGGTGGTAAACTTCTACTTCCTTGATTCATAGCCGTTACTATTCCAGGAATTGCTAAATTATTGGCCGAATTTACTCTTTTTATTCCTTGTGAAATTAAATCACTAAAACTTTGTCGATGTTGATCTAATCTTGGACGTATCTAAAATATATAATACAAAATGTGATCATTTTAATATTATACTAACTAAATCAAAAGACAATGATCAACAATGAATTTTGTTTTTCAATAACAATGAAAACTGTATGGAATCTGAGTAACTAAATTTGTCAATAAGGTAGCTAAGTATCTAATGCATAAAATATAATTATGTATTTAATGAAAAAGGACTTAAAATTAAAATTATTTGTAATATTATTAAATTTATCATTATCACTGTATTCCTAAAAATTAGTTTTTCTCTATAACATACGTCTTCAATTTCTTCGAAATCATCAATTTCAGTATCTGGTGCTTCAGTAAATTTAAATTCAACAGATGGTACAATTGATTGTCCTGAAGATCCATCAATTGGACCACAAATGGTAGAATTTTGACATTTATTAATGCATTTTTTATGACAACACATTGCACAATCTCTACATTGAACTGCATCTTTTAACCATATTTTTTTCCCACAATAATCACATTGGGTTGATCGTTGAAAATGCGTTCTAATAAAATCATGTTGCTTTGTCACATTTTGATCAATTTTGTCCTCTTCCAATTTATCCGTTGAATTTCTATTTAAATTTATTATTATTATAAAAATTTATTTTTGCTTTATTTTATTTTTTCAAATACTTATTATATTTAGTTTTCTTGCCAATATCATTTATTGTTGATGAACTGAATGTCATATTGCCCAAAGAAGAAAATGACAGTAGGACGTCACCGTAACATAAATTGGGATCGAATCCACATTGGGTAGATAATTGATGATTTGATCTGAAATTTAAATTTAAAACTGTCAATTTAATAGATATATGCATTTATACTTATACAATTTAATAATGTGTCGTGAACAAGCGGCCATAAAACGGTAACAAAACAATCAAATAATGCTAATTCAACCCTTCCGTACATATAATAGAAAAATCCCACCATATTATTTGCTGCTCACTAAAACATTTGATATATATTTTCCTATTTTATAGAATCACTTTGATCATCATACGAATAAGTACACGTAACTAACATGCTCTTATAGCTTAATTCAATATAACGAGAAGATCACAAATTTAAATTGGTTGTGATTGTGATTGATTCACTGTAATTTGAAGAAGTCTTTTTTCATGTTTTTTTGTGAAAAATAAAGATCAAGATCGTGATGCTGTAGGATGACAAGTTAGTATCAAAATAAAATATAAAGGAATGGATGATTTACATTTTCTATTTACTAATATCAGGTAGATTTAAGTTTTTATATACTTACAAATTGGGTGTATCTGGTGGCATTAACGAGTATTGTTTTATAAAATTACCCAAATTTGAATCAGAACATTCAGCTAATACACTATAGATTGGCACATTTAAATATCCCAATAGTACTCTATCCTCATTACATCTACCAAATACATTTAAATTTAAGTACAATGAATTTTCATTTAATTTAAATGTTGTCATATCATTCATTTTAATATAAACATTATTTTTACTATTAACTGAACAGTCAATAGTTGAATGTTGTATAAAGTCAAAGATTAAATTTGAATGATTATTATTACTGCCATCAATTGGAAAATTCTCATTTTGCTTTTTGTTTTGCAATTTCGTATCGATGTCACCGAAAGCTTTTGATAAATTAATTGATTTCATTGACGGTGATTCGTCATTCAGTGTAATGGTGCTTGACGATTTTGTTTCACTATTTCCACGACTTAAACTTTTCGATTTACATTTGGCAAGGGTAATTTTCTCAATACATTTTCTTGGTGTATTTGTCGGTGTACTCGATCGACTTGAATCACTTGACGGTGGTAATTTATCAATTGAATTTTGTCGTATTTTTGTACCAATTTGTACTGATTCAGTATTTTTTGTAAATGAGATATTAAAATCATTAAAATCTTCATAGACTTCGAAATCTTCAAGAATTGCATCATTTTTTATTAGACCGGGTACCAATCGTTCAATTCTTAACACGAATACATTACGATTTAAATTTTTGATTATTTTTGCAATATTATTAATGTGATTGATTTTTTTCCCTTCAATTGATAATAAAATATCACCCTTATATAATTTCGCTTTAATTGCTGGTGTATTTGGAATGATCGCATCAATTATAACACTGTGTTCTGTTTGTTTAAAAACAATTCCAATTTGTTGATTTTTTGCCTTATGAATTTCAATATCTAATGAAATTATAATATTTTTATCATCTTGTTGTCTTGCCAATACCCATGGTATTGGTGCCAATGTTAATGTACAATAGATATTATTTATATGATTTGGTATAATTAATCGTGATAGTTCAGCAATGTTAATTTCAATATTACCATTTAACATAATGTCTGAATAATCATAATCTTCATCAATTTTATGGAAAAATGGTTTATATCTTAATTTATAATTTGGCAAGGTATGTTTTCTTCGTATAGCTTTGCGTATTTGATTTGATATTAAACTTGTTACATTTGATTGCATTTGTCTACCTTGAAATTGTGTTTCAATATCTAGATCAACTTTAGGATCACCCAGAAAACTTAATGACCAATGTGTATATGGTTTTCTTGTAAATTGTAATCTTGCCAAACCCGAAATATGTTCAACTATATAAAATAAATGGGAATAATTAACATTTATATATATTAATACACGCATAAAGAATTTTATTTATACCCTTAACGGACAGAGATGCTTTCTTTCCCAAAACCATATCGGCATCAATCGATAATTTAAATTTTCCTCGATAATGTAAATCTAATAGTAAATCGACACTTTCGATATGTCCTTCGGTATTATGAAGATCAGCGTTATGAACACGTACATTTTTAATTTCTGGAAATTGTGCGCCTAGATCAAGATCTCGTATCTAAAAAAAATGTATGCCCAATTTTATAATTATTTTGTATATTTTAAACGAAATTACCGATAATTTATCAAAAAGTTTTCCCGTTGTTGTCTTCGAAATTAACTCATCCAATTCTAATGAAAGTTTTCGATAGAACCATTTACGAACCTTATTTGAATAACGTAATTCAAAAAATAAAAATTGTAAAACAAGATTTATTGCAATAATTGAATTTTTGGATTCAGGTTCAGGTGACTTTATACTTGCTAGAAGAGACTGTAAAAATGAAAAAAAGCATATTATTTATTGGAGATTATAAGTGCGGATAAAGTGAAGTTGTACAATATTTAAGCATTTCAATTATATCTCCTAAAATTAGTTACAAGTTTTATATTAAATATATTTTATTTGTATTTAATGTATAAAACAAACTCTTTATTTATTCTTACTTTCTCTATGATAATGCTTATCATTTGCCGTCACCATATACTTTAATATTTATATTTTATACTACACGTAATTTTTATTTTCAGATCTCTTAACACTTCTACTTTCGTTGTATTTCTAAAGAAAATAAATTTTTTTTTTAATTTGACACTAAATACGCATTTCGACTATACCACAGTTTCTAGTACGTATTACACGCAACATGGTGTTTATTCTTGCTTTTTCGTCAATATTGAAATTTCATTTGCTATATAAAATGTATCTAATTAACTTATTCCATTTTCCCGATACTAGCTACCCTTATATTAGTGAAAAAAAAACAAACCCATTCACACCTTGTATAAATTAATAAAGAATAAAAAAAAAAAGAAGAAAACAGTAAACAAAGGATACTTTTTGAAAAATCAATATCATACCTCGGGTAAAATGTATTTTTCATTAAACAATTTTTGTTCATCAGATTCATCGGGAACATTTAAATATCTTACAAATGCATAGTATTGAATTAGTAACATTAAAACTGCTCCGATTACACAGGACATCAAACAAAATAGGAAAATACTAGCTAAGTCCATATTTTAATATTTAATCTACAGTAATGAAATTTATGTATTAGCTGTTTGTACTCAAAAATTCATTGATAAAGATAATTATTATTATACTCACTATAGTAATTCATTTATTCTAGATCTCACTCCATAATTGTTTCTATTCTATATAAATGTTAGCTTACATACTTATGTTTAATAAGGTAGTTTTTGAATAATTGAAATAAATAATTGTAATTCTATTAAATTTAACACATTATTTTTTTGTGAAACACATCCTTTTTTGTCCGGTTCAAGTGACAGTATATATTTCTATATAAGGGGGAATAGCCGACGAAAATCAATAAAATTTTCTTTCAGTTGCGCAATATTGCATCGATATTTGTGGGAAATTCAATTTTTGTCGTTAAGGATGTTTTCTTTTATTCCAGAGAGAAAACCCATTGTAAAAATTGTAATAATGTAATTGTATTAAATCTTAATTAATATTAATGGTTCAGTGTATACTGAATAGTATCACTTCTTTATTGGTACACTTTGTATGCTTACTGCCCTACTGCCATTTAATGATTCAGAGTATATGATAAAAATATTGAACCACATGCCAGGATCATATACTATGGACTACATACTTGAAGTACAAATTCAATTAAATTTATAGTCAAAGCGAATAAATAAATGCAAGCAAGGCGACATTTATATGAGCTACATGAGTAAATGTATAAGGAAATTATTCTTTTTATCGGCTCTGCATAGTTGACTATATTGGTAGTTCAGATTGGCAGATTGGTTTTATTTTCTTAATCTGACAGATGTTTGATTATTCACAGAATTTGGTATGCCTAATCGATTAAATATTTGAATAATTCTGAAGAGTTAAAATTCACATCAACTTTGTTTAATTTTCAGAATTTGGGACGACCGACAAATTCTTTTCAACATTCCAAACATTTGGTTAACCTTGTGCATATTCACCATGCCTATCGATTAGTCATTCGATTAAATACTTAAATTACGCTTATTGATAGGAATTATTATCTTATCATATTTCATTTTTATCAGCAACACAATATTAAAGTCCCCACTGTTGATTACTTCTATTACTTCTATAACTGAATTATGCAGGTAACTGTTGTAATTAGTAAAAATTCTGTACCCTGTCATTATCTAGCTTATATAATATTAAACACTTCTAATTCATATTTGATTGTCAACTGGTCATTTATAGAGTCCGTTATCAATTCACTTTATTGGTCATTATAATTTATGTCTATTATTTTTGGATACGTATTTTGGGCCTAGATTTAACACATTCAACGACTATAGCAGCTTGTAGCTGAATATTATCATTGAACTTTTGTTATTCCAAAATTCATGATTTTATATGTAATGTTTTGCTAGTAACTATCTTTAAAGTCTTGATATATACAATGAGTGGCTTTTTGCTCTTTCTCTGCATAACTATATGTAGTTAATAGTGACGCAGAGAAAGAGCCAAAAAAATGCTACAATTCATCAATCACGTCAATGTGTGGTTCGAAATTATTCATTTCATTTTCCCAGGTTCATGATATTTCTTACCAAATTACATTTTCTTTATACATGTACTCGTACAATAAATAGTTTTTAAAACTTCCGTATTGACAACAACAAAGTAATGTCTTACAATTTTCCACTCAACAGACACTCACATATATACTTGACGTACGTTTAATTTTAAATTATTTAGAAAAATACAGAGAATGAGTCTAATTATTTATTTTACGAATATTCACTATGATGTGCTCGCGCGTAACGTTTAAGAAATATTTATTCGAAAAATTTTCCATATTCAAAGAGATAGTTTTTCCTATCATAAGGTTAAATGTATGTATCTGTCAGCCTTTTTGAAAAGTTCATCTGAAAATAGATGACTTAATTATAAATTTTTCGAAACAAAGGAAATAAATGAACGAGTTTAATATATATACACGTTGTGAATGTTAGTTGATAATGCCAAAAATAATCCTTCTTTTATTCCAATATATAAAGGATTTTATAATGTCCACAAATAAAAACGGTTCTTTGTAAAATAAAATTATTAATTTTATTAATGATTTACAAAATTCGGACGTTTTTATTTTAATTGCTCTCATGTTTTGCATCTAAAGTTGTTTTTCTCTAATTCTCCAATTTTCATCTTGAAAATTTTCCTTTGTTTTCTTTTTCTTTTTACGTATACTCGATGGGAAATGCGTATCAGTGGAAAATATACTGTTGATTTTGTAATTTCTTTTTATTAATACTATAATTTCTTGTTATTGTACGAAACAAATGTTATTTCAGACACACAATAAATTTTAAGTATTTATTCAATTTGGGTCATAGACCATCGAAATTCTGCTTAAAACGTAATTCACTACTGATATTGAACTGGAAATGTTTAAATTAAATAGCGTATTAAGTGATATTACTGAGAGTTACTTGCTAATTTCAACTGCTAATTAATGTATTATATATTACATGGGAATAATTGTGCCGAATGGAATGGTTGACGACCATTAAGATTATTCAAAACAATTTGCCTTCTCGTATTGTCAATCACAATTTGAATCTCTGTGACTTATGACCGAGACTGAAACATATTGGTGAACAACCGCGTCTTTCCTATATTCAGATCTGGTAATAAAACCGATTTTTATACTCTGAACAAACAATTGGTAAATTTGAATCTTTCTATAAAGAACTAAAAACTTCCTGTTAGCCCGACTCAAAAATTTTAATTTCTTATTTTCGACTGAAATTAATGGCAAAATTTAATTAGAATAAGAACATCAAATCGCAATTGGTATTTTGTACATACGTATGGTCGAAGATTTTAATTTCCAAATAGTCAAATAATAATTTCGAGGTATAATACGAATGAAAAACTATTTTATGAGACTCTGACACCTTGATAGCGATAGTATTTTTAGTATATTCAGTTGCAGTACTCTGCAAAGAATTAATAAGAGTAATGATTCATCTATAAACATATACGAAATAAGAATGTTTGTAATTAATCCATTTTGCAGAAACCATAGTGAAAATTTGTTGTCATAGTTGAAAAATAAATCTATACATTCCATTTATCTTAACATGGTCTCCATTGAATGAGATTTTATTCCATCGATAATCACTAAGTTCTGCTTAACTCCATTTCAACTTACATATTCGTGATGATACATAATGTTAATCCGTATAGTATATATTCATGCATTGAACTTTATGACGCCATTTTTCATGCGATATTCAAACGCCAATTTAGATTCGATATTTAAATGCCATTTTTGATGCGATCAGACGTCATTTTTTATGCGATCAGACATTCATTTTCGATGCCATCAGGAGCCATTTTCGATACGAACAGACGCCATTTTTTATGTGATAACCAGACGCCATTTTTGACTTGATATTCAATCACCATTTTGGATATTTAAACTCCGATTTTGATGCGATCAGATGCAATTTTAATGCAATATCCACACGAAGTTTTTGATGCGATTTTCAGACGTCATTTGTGATGCTATATTCAGCCGCTATTTTTATGCAATTTTATACACTGATATTCAATTTTCAGACGTCATTTTTGGTGCAATCAGACGCCATTATTTATTATATATATTTTTATTTTACATTAAATAGTGTCCAAAAAAATATGGCTATGGAAGAACAGGGCTTCCGTTGTTAAGACACGCCCGTATTGGGCTATTTTCGATAATCTATGTACATTTCGTGACAAATATTTTAATCTGGTATAAAGGAAATAATAAGTCAAAATAATGGAAATTTTAAAAAACTCTTCTACTAATTAAGTTTGTGTAGTCCGAAGAAAAATGCGAAAAATTAAGGAACATGTCGTCATTAAGATAAGATACTGAAAGTAGCATCAAAAATGGAAATAAAAAAAATTCTTCTAGTCATTAAGTTTATGAAGCCCTGTGCCAAGAAGAAAAAATCTGAAAAATTAAGGAACATGACGTCATCAAGATAAAATGGATACTCAAAGTAGCATAAAAAAAAGCGTCTAAAATTACATAAAAATGGTGTCTGAATATTGCATCAAAAATGGCGTCTGAAAATCGTATAAAAAATGGCGTCTGAATATTGCATCAAAATGGCGTCTGAAAATCGTATCAAAAATGGCGTCTGAATATTGCATCAAAAATGGCGTCTGGATAATATCGCATCAAAAATTGTGTCTGGACATCGCATGAACAAAATTTATGCTAAATCATGCAAAACTTTGCTCTGCCTGCTAATTTAGTACATCCTTGTAAACCAAATCCTTTTCTAGATCATATAATAAAAATAAATAAAATTTATATATAATAATTATTTGAGTTGTATATTCCCGCAGATGTAGGTTTATAAAGAGATTTTTTTTTTGTTGTATTGAAAATTGCATAAATTTTGTTGGAACTAAAAGATTTTTACAGGCGATCGTCTTGTTTAAATTAATGCCAAAAATAAACATAGCTAAAAGGTCAACATCTTAAATAAAATGGTACAAAAAATTTAAAATGACTTTTGTGTGCATATATACAAAAAAATATTCCTTTTTAAATAAAAATTAAAATATTTTTAGTAAAAATAATAAGAGATTTTTGTTTATTTAAAATTTATTTGCATCTTTCGACCTACCTACTTATTATCAATCGTATATGCATGTGCAATTATAAATTATGATGATTATTATAACCCATTCATAAATAAATAAGTGCATGTGTATGTCACTCGGATATGAATTTTTATTTGCTTTATCCTTCTGAAATTTGAATATTCTTTTTTTTTGAAAATTTTATTATATTTACAATTTTCTTGTTTTCATTTTCATTTTTTGTTTTTTTGTTTTTTTGTTTTATTGATGAAAATAAAAATAAACAAAAATTTGTACGCGCAATTACTTTGTCTGCCTGCAGAACGCAATTAATTGCAATACTTACATAAAATCAGATATATAATTATTTGTATTTTTTTATTAATGAATTTATTAATACACCAACATACACAACACACCATTAATATATTGTATTAATACTAACACAATTCGCTTGTATTAATTGAGAGAAATGTTGATAATAACAGCAGTAACCATTTCCACTATTTACTACAAATACACACTAACTGAAAATATTACTTATGAAAACATGTACAATTTGTAATGGTATCAGTAAAATTAACGTAAATAGAAAAAAAAAAAAAAAATTAATAAAAATATATTAATGAACTGTTGAAATTCATTCTATCTCTCTCTATGATATTATTAGTATAAAATCAGCTGTTTGATTTTGTGGGAAAACATTTGAAAAGCGGAAATCTATTAGAACGTATGGAATAATAAAAAATAAATAAAATTAATTAAAAACGTTAAGTGTAAATATTTATGAAGTGTTTTCCTTTGTTACTATATATATAAATTAAAACGTATATATGAAATTTTCATTAAAAATTTCTTTTATCAGGAAAAACAGTCATAAATCACAAAAGGAAAAACTGAAATTCAAAAAAAAAAAAAGGATTGACAGTGAAATTATCGTTAAGCAAAAATTAAAGTGAAAAATTCTATAGTGAAGAATAAATAAATTAATTGTGAACGTTTAATAATTAAATCATTTAAAATGCCACCAACATCAAACTTTGGACAAGATATCACCAATACAGGACCTGATAATAATAATAATAATAATAATAATAGAGATGATCCTAATGGAAATGGCGGTGGTATACCAAATATTCAACGTAATGGTGGTATTGAAATTTTCACAAAAATGGCTGGAAAAGGTGTTATCAGGGTGGTTGGACGTTGTGAGGATGCCAAAGAGAATAACAATTTAGGTAAGTACCCGCAATCCATCTCTTCGGTTATCTATATCCTAATTCGCAAAAATTGAATTGACAAAGTAATTGTATCATAATTTCAAATCATATAACAATATGTTTCTTAAAACATATTTTTTTTATTTCTAATTTAATTTTTATATTGAAATATCACAAAACATTCAACGCAACGTGTAAAATTTGTAAATAATTATATAGTTGTTATAATTGTTTTTATTTTATTTTTTATTATTATTTATTTAATTTTTTTTTTCTATAATTTACACCATACATGGTATATTGGTATATAATAATGACAACATATGTGATCAAATAAATAGTCTTTTTAAAGGACTACAACTTACCAATTATGGAAGTAATAATATATTACCTTATAAAATGTAATAATTTCAATTAAAAAACAGCTAAATAATTTGATATATAATTAATAACTAGAAATTGCAATGAATATATTATATGTTCCTATCAAGCAATAATACAATAGAAATACTTCCGTAATTTTCTTAAATATACATACCTAAAAAATAAATAAAAAAATTATTTCTATGAATTTTGAAGAAAATCATCAACATCTTAAACTTCATTCCGCTATGAAGCATATTATTCTCGATTACTGTTCAGCACCCATCAATTCACTCTATATATATTAATTACTATGCTATAATAATAGCCTTTTTAATAACAGTTCTGTACTACATTTTGATTTACTAGGTTTTCTACTATTCTGCGTGGATTATAGTGAAACGATTTTCTAACGCCATCATCGAGTGAATGGGCGATTCAATTCAATTTGCTTCGTAAAATAATTGTATTCATCATTTCCATAATCATAGCATTTGATTGCATATTACGGCAAAAGGTTTTTAATGTAATAAAAATGTGGATTAGAAGTGACATTATGACATTTGTCATTCGCAGTAATGCAAAAGTACCGTTAGGTTTTAAAATATTGAACTTGATATTATGTAAAATATGTGTCGACTATTACATGCCACTAAAAGTCTCTTATTATATTAGCAGTGTCATCGACCAGAAAATATTCATTAGTATCATCTTTATAGCATTTATGGTAAGACTGAACTGCAAACTAAGCGTTAGTAGCAGCTCCAGTTTCTGTTACATATTTGTCTCTGTTTTGCGTCAATTGAATTATGTCATCAACAAAATTAAGATTTTAAAATCGATTAATTACAACATCTTATAAAATGTGTTATTTGATTATTTGCTACCTGTGGTAAATACGATGTTGTGACGCGAGTTCTCATACATTTCAAAGTCACCCATTTTTAATACCTTTATCATTGTCAGGCCTGCATTCAATTCTATGTATATCATCAGATAATCATACTTTATAAATAATAGGATGTTATACAAGTCTAGCATTTATGATACCGGCTTCATTACCACATTTAAATAATGTAAAGTGAATTTTATTTCAAATAAATTTGAAACGTAATTTATTGTTATGTAATTGCGGCATTTGTTTTAACTATAAACTCTGAGAAACCGGAACCGGTACACGGTATATAAATCAGTAATTCGTTATACAGTACTTTGTCAATTTGTACGTTATCAGCGTCTGTGTGAACGATAATACGCGTGCAAATTATTTCAATTAATTTCTTTTTGGAAAAAAATACTAAGTAATTAAATATAAATATTTCGTATTAGAAAACTGTATTGGTGAGTACATTCCATAAGATAGGTCTGAATGTTACAACTGCTAGTAAATTAAATGATAAAATATTATTATAAATATAGGCATATTGTGACATTTATCTATTTATTTTATTATTGTTTCCAAATGAACTTATTTATATGTTTCCATATTCTATATGTTGTATATTTGAACCTGAATTTTTTTCTTTTAAATCACAACATCATATAAGTACTGTTATGGTATTGTGATAGGGGTTTACGAAGGTTACACAACCCATTCATACAACCATATAGTGTATAGCGGATAACTTGATAACAATAATAATGGCTATAGTGATTAATGTCTATATATGTTGAGTTTGCCAACTGGTTGAAAATAATTTTGTAAATTGTAATCATAGTTATTTCAGTTCACATTTAATGTTACATGTGAAATTGTGCGAAAAATATTTAATTTTGAAATTAATGAACATCATACCATTTGATCACACGTCATTACTGAAATATACCGTGATCTAGTTACCGGTTACATTGCGTGGATGTAAAAATTGGTTGTGTAACCTCGATGATAGTCGGTCACTTCATTCATCCACCAAATGGTGCAGATGGAAAATTATTGTTTGTTATTTACATTTTAGGGCAATATATAAATATCGTACATGTGACTGTATAAAATAAGTGTCATGAACGTCATAATTAAATAAATAGAAATGTGATAACGCACGTAAATTACACTTAACATGTTATTACTTTGAATTAGCTATTATACATAATTGAAAATTCATTTCTGGAAGTCAACCGTTATCAGTGAAAATTTTACAGCTTTATTAAATGCAATAAATTTACACTACTCTGATATTTATTTATTACATTATGTTGCATTTCTGTTGCAATATCTAATTGCTACAACTATTCTTATATAGATTCATAATTTGTGTGCATATAGAATATTGATATATTGTGTATAACAGTTTTGACACCCACATTAGCAATATATTCATAATATGATTAGAATATGATCTCAAATGATTAATCCAGAAATCAAGACCTATGGCAATATATCGAAATTGTAATCAATTTTTGAAGATAAAACTTATTTTAAATATATGTATATTCATATAGAGACAGGTTCAATAAATTGAAAAACAATACACGATGGAGTATGTAAACAATAACATAAAAAAAAAAATATTTTAAAGATAAATTTAATCTCAATGATTATTATCATGAACTGATTAACTTTAATTACAATTAAAATACGTATATAAGTCAGACAAAGTCATTTAGTGTTGTATATTCATAGGTCTAATAATAATAAATTTACAAATTAAAAAAAAAATCAATTTTTACATTTAATTTTTTTTTTTTTTAAAATAGCTTATTTTTTTGGATCGCATTTTCTTTGTTAAGACTTTTGAATTTAATTGCGCCTTATATTGAGAAAACTTGGCATATCGCCAATGATTTTCCGAGAAAATTCATGTGTTCAAAGAAAATAATATTTTTTTCCCATTTATCATTTTTACATTTTTAAGTTATTATAATATTTACGAGTAAGATATGCCATGTGATTACTTACATTAAGTGTTTTCTTTTGTTTTTACTATATTTTTTTAAAATTTATAACATTTAATATTTTACATCATAATATTGTGGCCTACATTTTTCAAATTGTTTTTGAAATTCGATTTTTTATTTTTAATATTAGAGGTATAAACATACAGTCATTTTCAGTAATTCAAAACTATCCGCAATATCTAAAATATTTTTCTTAATTGAAAGTATTAATGTAAGTATAGCTGAACCTCTTTGATCTTATTCAGAATTATTAATTGATAATGTATTAAGGACGAATGGACCATTATGTGACTTTTATCTACGTTGGTGTTTTTTTTCTTTTTCACTGTTTCAACAAATTTGTTAATCTATTTACTATGCCTGCATATGTGCTGGTTTGTGCAGCTATAAATGCAGATACTCATTACGATTCATATAGATCGTTTAATGCATTAAACTGGATCGGACAAAAATTAAATATCAAATTAAATATTAAATGGAAGGCTCATATAATTGATCAAATGAAAAAAAAAAAAAAGTTGATAAATTTTAAATTACTTTTATTTGCTTATTATAAAGAAATTATAATATTAATATAATTTTATTACATAATACAATAACATAATATTGTTCAAATGAATAGTTAAAAATTAATTCATTAATTATTTTCCGGTAAAAATTAATGGAAGACACTCTCTTTTTTTTTTTTTTATGTACTTTTTTGCAATTTAATTTCATAATATTTACATCACAAGAATGCTTGTACGTATTTTTATGTTGTACTAATATAGGCATTTTTGATGCATAAATATTGATGCAATCCAAATTTATAGATCATTTTTGAAATATTCCATGTGTCACAGAAGATTGCAATTATCAAGTTTTTTGTCAGTGGAAGTTAAAATTACTGACACTCAAAAAAAGATTGATCGGAAATGTATTTGATGTCTACAAGGATGTCTATAAATATTTTGTTCTAAAAACTTAAATGAATATTACCCTTTGATGGGTGCTGACGTTCTGAATAGTCTGAATGATAGTTTGTAGATCTGAAATCGATAATAATGTATCTTGAGATAAGTTGTAATATGTATATAAGATAATGCATTAACCGTTGTCGAATTATTTGCGCATTTTAAATAAAATAGATCTTCTAGAACTTATGATCTCCTGATACAAATCAACAAACCTAAGAAATATACCAACGTTTTCTATCAAAAACAAATATTGCAATATCTCGTAAACCTTTGCAGATAGAAACATGATGTAAATGGTAAAATACGTAGTAATGCCTACTACATTTTATACACATATGTCAGATATTCTGTTAAAATAATTAGTCTAAAAAAACGGACAAACTCGTGCTATTACTAGGATGGCAGGCATCACACAATGGTAATGAATGATGAATGGATTATTCGACTAAATATATGTTAATTCTATTATGAGTAATTATGACTAAAATTATGTCTATCTCATAACTGGCAAATCGTTGAGATTTCCCTATTACCCCTTTTGTCTTACAATATTCAGTATAGCACATCATGAAAATCTAAATTCTTATAATTACTGGTGCTAACAACATTTAAAAATTCATTAAAATAAGTAGCTCATGTTATATATATTTTTTTTTTTTAATTTACATAGCGTGAAATAAACTAGATTTTTAATTTAAGAAAATAAAGAAATTAATAAGAGCAATGTTTAAATTTCACTTTCATTTGGAGGTCTTGTTAATTCTCTTTTATTTCGTATACATTACGATAGTGATGCACATTTTTAAATTACAATTTTTTAATATTTTTTATTTTTCCATTACAAAATATTATTGTGTATGAATTTGATGTAAGTATAGAAAATATAAAATAAAATAGAAAAACAAAAAATCTTACTCATAATCGAGGTGATTTCTAATTTCAAATAGTAGCAAAATGTTGTTTTTTTTTTTTTATTCATTTTATTATTTAATAGCGTTTACGTTTTTTTTTTTTGAGATCAGACATTGAATAAATTTGCGTTTATTTTTAACACAAAAATTATTTCATAACAAAATTAATTAAAAAGAAATTACGAAAAATTGTTAATTTTTGAAAAATATTTGTAAATTAATTGAAACAATAAATTAGTAAAATATTGATGATGATGGAAGTGATATTAAAAGTCAAATTAACTTAAATTCATCTACATGATGTTACCAATAAATATGATCCAATTATCAGGGTATAAGTGAGCAGTGCGAAAAATATCTCACCACTAATATTGGAAACTGGGAATACACTAATTTACTTAATTATTCATATGTTAAGCAAAATGACTATTATTGATTCAGCTGTATTAGATTACTTTATTAATGTCGACAATATTAGATTAATTTATTAATGTCGAAAAGTAACAGTCGTTGACATTAGACTGTTCTAAAATTTCGCTATATAGGTACCTTGTTATCCTGAATTCATCTCACATATTGTCGTTTGTATCCATTTGCAAAATGAGAGGAAGGTGATATAATAAATTCAGTGTGTGTAATATGTCGTTACGAAATGAACCTATGGTTTTTCGTACGAATAATCGTAATTTTATTGCTAAAAATTAAATTGGTGGGTCAATGATAGAGAGTTAGTAAATCGGTATTGTCATATATCTTTCTATTATGATTCAAATATTATTTTCATTTGGTGTTTCATTCTATGGTTGATCGATTCTCCATTTCATTTAGCTAGACAGTTTTCAGAGTTTCTAATTTTGTTTTAAAAAAAAAAACAACGTAATCTATTTCGATGAGAACAGCGCGCTAAATTCTACGATTGCTGAAATGTTTATAGTTGCCTATACGGTATCTAAGTTTTTTAACTCCAGTTATGGTAAGCGAAGAACTTTAATTTCTAAAATACAAATGCTTTCCGAATTTGAAGATATTGACAATGGTCGAATAAATTATTTATTATAACAGAAAATTTTAATGTTGTTATCAAGTTTACTAGTTTTTTTAAACCGAAAATCTTTTTCAATTATTGTTAAATAAAACGATTAAATATGTAATTTGAATAAATCAAATTAAAGGATATTGACGGTACAAATTAAAAAAATAAAATAATTATTACATTCATGTGCCACCGATTGAATTGGGAAAAAACTGTTCTATTTTTTAAAACATTAATGACATTATAAATTAATTTCCGGACAAATATAATTCATTATTTTATAATATACTTAAGTGAATTAAAAATTATTTATTTTGTGCAAAATGGTGCAAAAATTGTATTGAAATTATTTATTTCGTCAACTATTGATTGCCCACTGTTTGTACATTTTATCACTTGCTAAATTATTTGTCGAAAAATTTACCACATATTACCTTTTGACTATTTTTATTTAACTTATCAGATATTTCAATTACTCTTGCATCCGCTATGTAAATGTAGTTTTTTTTTACATCTTTAGACCCTGGGAACGAAGTTCCAAGGGTCTATTGTATTTGATTCCGTTCATGTAACGCCAAGAAATAAACATATCAGAAAAAAAGTGCTTATAATTGAAAAAAAAGTTGATTTAAGCATGTCCGTCCGTCCGTCCGTCCGTCTGTGCGCACGATAAC
>JANSTX010009190.1:0-10786 GCA_027564355.1 Penthetria funebris | reverse complement strand
GTTCATCCTTTCTCAAGGTAATCGACGAATAAAATAACGTGCGCATCCCAAAATATGCGAAGGCCAAAACCGTTGTTTTAGATGACTTTCATTCTTTGCAGTCCACTCAGCTGACTGTCGATTTGACTCTGTAGTGTACTATTGAATCCATGTTTCATGAATTGTCAAATACCGTATGAAAAAATTCTGCCTTCTGATATCTATAAGGTGTCAGCTATCTTATGCAACTTCAATTTGGGATCGGCCAAAGCAATTTTGTGGCCTTTTTTTAAGTTTTCTGAAACAACTGCCAAATTTGATCGACCGTCATCTACCAATATCATCGGTGTTTGTACGGTCGCGTATAAACACCAATAAACCATTTCTTTATCAACACATGCAGTACAGATTTTCCCCATTGTTTTGAAAATTTATAATTTATTCATATTGTCATACAATTTTGACACGTATCGTTTGAAGCTTGGTACTTTTGCCTTGAAGTTGATGTTACTCGACGAAAATGTCCTATGATATACAGATAATTATGTGGACGGTGTTAGTGATTCTGAAAAAGAGCATGATGTCATAATACGTGTTCATAAGGTGCGACAACAGAGATAGTCGCATAATAGATTTTTTTTTATTGTCGTATTTTTAGTAAAACGGTCATACAAAGAGGCGTCCAATTTTGAAACAACAAAATATGCAGATGATGATGAATGTTCGAAATATGTAATCCATAACTAATATGGAATATGATGGTATACATTATTAGTTGCTGCAAAAATACATACGTATATATTGATACCTGACTCAAGCAAACGAGATTTTTTCAACGTTCGCAGCTACCAAGTTGGTTCCATAATTCAGTGTCTCCATGCTAATGTCCTTTGACAATTGTATTCATAACAAAATCGATAGTTTATTCAAAATTGCATTCTGTTTTCTCAATACATTTTCGGTGACAATCAATGTGAAATGGTATTTACATAAAATAAAAGAATTCATAATATAGCAGTGTTTTATTGCAATTGAATATATTTTTTAAATTTTGCACAAATGCTACTGTTAGTCAATTCCTGGCAAAATCATACTCAAGACATTTTTTTAGCCCTACTGACTTTTTGGTTATCACTTTTCAAGTGTGTCTTATCTCATCTATTCTGGCATTTGATAATTACTTTAGTTTGTACTCCTTGGATTTGTTAATATATTAGAAGTGTTTAATAAATTTATTTATTTAAAAGTGTACATACCTCTGATCTTGTATTGAATGAGTCTGTGTATCTTATGCTAATTGTTAATTCTATTTACCATTATTACAGTATTATCTGTTTGAAAATGTTCAAATAATTTAATATTAGAAAATTTATTAAAACCTTTCCTCTCTGATTGATATCTGTGTTAGTTGATGATGTACATTTTGCATCACATCTAATTATGATATTCCTATATAATCCTGTTGAATCTTTTGAACATTGACAAGTAGTTTTTAGTAGATAGTAGACGTCAATCAAATATTTTTTTTCCATACATATTGATCGTTGTAAGATTTATGTTGCAAATATACTGTCCCCTTTGGATTACAAAATGAAATTTGTGTAGTTTCAGTATATTTGGTCACGGAATTTTTTCGTTCGCCTCATCATAACCCCGGTAATAATAAATAGTACCAATTGCGAACAGATTTCTTTTAGGTTCAGGTTGGCAATAGTATGTTTAACCCCCAAGACTAATTAAGTCCTGTCTACATTACTTTAGAGTTTAATATATAATTTTTTTGCAATATCCAATAATTTATATAATTTTATATTTTTATATATATTGGTATATAAAATGATCTTCTAGGATTTCGCTCCCTCTATTATAGTGCCATGTCTTAAGTTAGTATATATTTGTATTATTATTATTCGTTTTTTGGCCTGGTTTTTGTTAAGTCTGGGTGATTAAATTAGTTTTGAAAGTTTTCAAGATGACACGTGACTCAAATATTAGATTCTGTATGTGTTTCCAATTTTCTCAATGTTTTCCTCTTTTAAGGAAGAATACCGTAATATATATATATATGTATTATACAATATGATGTATACACGTATGTTGTATTACTATTTACTATATTCAGAGTTTAGTGGAAAATATCTTATTTTGTCTAAAACAACACATGTTTTATTTTATATATATTATAAATAAATATACCATACCATGGGACTATCTTAAAATTAAACTTTTCAAAAGATGAAAATAACGCACAGAATATTTGATTTCTTAAGATGTTATAGGAACTTCTTATTGATGGTATCATACCGCATCATGTACGTTTTGTCAAAGATACATTATTTTATATAAATGTAATATATGTATATATTATATATATTTAATACTATATATTAGTAATATATGTAGTCAATTCAATGTCATGTAACATACGAGTATACCTACTCATATATTACATCATTTTTTTTAAATTGTACAATTAAAAATTATTCAATTTCACACATTGTTAAATTTTCTTCAATTTGATGGCATCATTCATGCGATTGAATTATTAATTATTTTATATTTGTTATGATTTTATTGAAATTGTACCCAATAATAATTTAAGAATAATATTTCTTAACAATGTGAAAAAAATTAATGAAAACCTAAAAAATAATTAATTTTTTCTCAACTTTAATGTTTGTGTATTTTTCTGCCATTGATAAGGAAAACATAGAAATAAATGCATATACGAGTAATTGATAAAAAATATTTCTGAATTAAATTTTTAAATTTTCATTTTAGTTTCATTTTTGAAATTGGTGAATTAGGTACTATAATACAAACCAAGCAAGTTAATTGTATTCAAATTATCCAGACTATTTCAGAAGCAAAAAATGCAGAACATAATTTTAACTATTACATGTTTTGTCCTGACCATAACATTCATTGGTTCTGGTAATTATTAAATTAAAAATTAATTATTTAATATAAATTGTGAATATATTTGGAAAATTTAGAATTAATTTAGCACCTATTATATATGTTAATATTTCACCTTTAATTTTTAACTTAAGTGATAACGAAATTTTGAACTGTTAATTAAATTATTTATTTGATTTAAAAAGATGCTTTATCCTTTACACATAATTCAATCAGTTACAATAATGATATAGATTATTCAAAGTGGCAGCTAATTATAATATCTCTACGATCTAATAAATACCAGAATAAATTTAAATACCTAATTTATAATCAAATATACTTAAGGTGATGTTACTGATTTTAAACGAAGACATACACCATATATTTTTATATTTTAATTTGTGTTTAATTAATGTCGATTGTGATTGAGGTATACTTTTAAGAAAATCACAATAAATATACAGAAATTTATTAAATTTTGTTATGAAATGAGGCTAAATTTTAAATAAAATTACCCTAATTTGCTGCCAAAATGGACCATATTTCGAAGTTCATGGAATTAAATTCATTTGAGGACTTTTCAAACCAATACTGTTGATTTAATTATTTTTTTTAAGGTGTTTCGCAATCCTATCATTATTACTGTAACGTTTAATGGTTTTATGTACAAATATTTTATTAATACATAAATGCTGTACCTCACGAACATTTGCATGTTGTGATTTTTCTACAAAATACTTATCAATCACGCTATTACCTATGAATTCCTTTCTGAATATTTAATTTAAATTAAAAATATATTCAATAAATATATTGCTCTGCTAATATCACCAATATTATGACAAATATTCGTGTGTAACCTTTTATTTTGTTCATAAATTTATTCGTTCCATATGAACCAATATATGAACCGAAATATAAACCTGAAAATTATTTTGTGTTAATTATACGGTGTGTAACCAAACAAACAAAGAAAAAAAAAGATAATTTTGAAAAATAATTATGTTTGAATTTCAATTTTAAATTGATGATAAGTTTCTATCATATAACATGATCGTCAACAAATGATGAATTGTGCGGTACTGAATAGGTTAACCGACTTGAGGTACCTATATTTATCTCATAAACAGTTGAAGACACAGTCTTAGTGCTTCATAAAATCGATTTCTGCAGTTTTCTAACATTTCTATTCTCTATAGAATCTAATTTTAATATTCTACTGCTGACAATATTATTCTAATTTAAATGATTACAATATGCCAATACACATTCCATCACTATTCCTTATTATATGATAGTTTAGAAAATGATAATGCTGAAATTAAATATGTTATTAATAGAATTTCTATTTTAGTCTCATCTCTGCAATGTTTCATGTGCGGTTCTGACCATGAATGTGAAACAGCACCCGAATTGGTTGAATGTAATTATGATATTGTTACTAAAACTGCATCTCGATTCCATTTTCTACCACATTCACAATCTCAACCAATCAGCAATAAATACAATTGTGCAACATATAAGTCCACATTGGGTAAATATACAATCGTTAATTTGATATAATTTCGATAAACTATGATAAATTAAATAAATAATAATATTTAAATTAATATTTAAATTTTTAGCAAATAAGACAGTGCTACAGGTATCCGGTTGTTTCTTTAACACCTATAGTCCATGCGAAGAAGTAAATACAATTCCGTCACAGACATGGTCTTGCAAATATTGTGACACTCGAGATGGATGCAATCCAGCATCTAGAAATTCGTATAATTATTTTATGATCATTATGTTGTTGTCATTAACAATGATTACAATTTATATTAAATATTAGATATTATTTCAATAATACAATTAATGTACAATTAATTATTATTTAATTAATGCACAATATTGCAGTTATTATTGAATGGATAATTTTGTTAATTCTATGGTAACATTTAAAATTTTATTTGTATAGTTTCGAAATTTTTTTTTTTAATAATTGATTATTAATTAAGTGTTAAAAAAAGAAAATTTAACATTTTACTGTACTATAAATGAGAAGGTGGTTTTTTAAGAATAATTTTTTCCCGGCTTATTGAGGCTGTGATGCAATTTTTAAAAATATTATAGATATTAACATTGTGTATCCATTCACCAATTACCATAATATTAAATATACTCATAGTGTATGATAATTTAAAATAAAATATAAAAATTGATAATTTAAAATAAAATATAATAAAACAAAAAAGTATTTTTTATTTTGAATAAAATTTCTTAGAAAATGTTTATTGAATTGGTCCTTATAATTAAATAAAATAAACGGTCACTCTAGAAAATTATGTAAGGATTCAGAGGTAAAAAATATCTGAACTTAAATTTATTTATATCATAATTGATTCTTATCAAACTATTTGCATATTGATTTCTATTTTGTAACTTGGAATCAATTCAAGTTATTTGCAAATTGCTGATACAATGAATTTAATTCAAATTATTGCAATAAATTTGATTATGGCCACCTTTCTATTAGCGTTTATAGAAACAAATAACTATATCTGATATATGTGTTCCTATGAAGGCATGATATTCGAATATAAAATGCATCCTTGTAATATATAGATGGTTTTTGCTTTGCTTCTCAAGAACTGCTGCATATAGAGCATGGGTGTCTTAGGAGAAAGGACGCACATTAACTTAACGCATACCTCAATGCTCTGATTTCACATATTACTTATTCAAGTAGGATGGCGTGATAATGCTCTTAAGATGCACTAGGTTTGTATACGTCTTTTTCTTTCATACATGCAACACGCTATCTTCAACCAATTTACGAGATATTTCAATTTTTGTATGAAAATCAATTTTTAAAATTTATGTTCTCATGATACATGATCTGAAAATTAGGTGAAATATGATCTTTTTCTTCAAGCTGTCCTTCCACTGTATATGTAGTAGTTGATGATTTTCAATCCTAATGGAAATGTTAAAATTTGTCACATTTTTGTGAATGTGAACAGGATGTTGTTTGATGTCCATACATATTACATTACTGCCATTTGGAATCATTTCTGTTTTTAAGTCGAATTAAATGACCAGTTAAAGTACGTTTATCCTTCATTTTTGTCTTCCTTATAATTAATGTTTGTTCTGAACGTATCAGCCATAGTTTTGGTTGCATATGGTAATATGAGACTTTACATTTATTTTAACAAAAACCTTCCCTTAATTAGTACATCTGAAGAACTTGAAGGAAATCAATTATACATAACGTATATTAGTCAGTCTTATTTACTCGTGTTCACATTAATGTAAATTGAAAATATTAACATTATTTATGTGATATACAGCAACAGATGTGTCAATAATATTTTGTGGAAAATTTTGTTTTGTTTGAACATATACGAGTTTTAAATGAATGTATGCTTCGACAATATTTTGCTTGGAATTGTTCAAAGTATAAAGGGAAAATGACAGTCAAAATGAAAATATGAAAATCTTGTGTATTATAAAAAAAGTTACGTATATTTTTCTATAATTTCTAACAAAATAACTTTTGACATTTTTGACAAGTCAGGAAATCGAAAATCAGTAAAATGAATAAAACGTAAGATTTTTCCCATTTCTATAACATTATAGGTGACATTACATAAATTTTCTTCAGCTTCTGTTGAATATACTTGTATATATATTTTTATTTCCTGTGTAACACCATTAGGGGGCGGCATCCGTACATAATCAAAATATGGCAAACAAACATACTCTGAACATAGTATTTTCGTGGTATTAATTTTTCAAAAACCATCTTCACAGAATACATATAGACACGAGTTCCAGTCACCTGAATGCAAATTAATTCTTGCATTTCAAGTGGTACGTGAAAGAATTAGTATAGTATGTGGTCAAATTGATGATATATTTTGTATTTTGTATTTTTTTTTTGGCTTCAAAATCGAAGAAGAACCGTAGGAAATTGGAAATAAGCAGCCAGAGGATGAAAAAATAGTCTGCAATATGAACATATTTTTAATAAATGCTTCAGTAAGTTTGATGCAAATTTTTTGCGGACGAAATATAACAACCTAATCGTATTAGAAATACCAAAATAATATAAAACTAAAAGATCCTTCTTCCATTATAGATTTTTTTTTTATTATTTGCATTTTCCTATGATTTTTTTTTTATTAAAAAATGTAATATCTTTTTTTTTTCTTTATTTTTATGTCGGTATAGATCTTCCACTTTATTATATAATATGTTTTTTTTTTTTTTTTTCATTCTTTTGGCTGACATACATCATCAATATTTATATTCACCATCATCATCGTTGTGGTATTATATAGAGATTTATTCAAATGAAAAGGTTGACCCATAAAATTAAAACTCATGGCGGAAAATTGCATTTCGATTTATAAACATCAAAAATATATCCTTTCAAATATGAGTTAAAATTTTTAAGGATTTTTTTTGTAACTAGTTTTCTTTCGCAAATCGTATAAAAAATAATGTGAAATAAATTTTGATTAGAGTATCCAATCAATAATTTACAAGGATCGACGAAGAAATGACTTGGAATATATTTGAAAAGAATCCTAAAAATATATTGTTGGTAATGTCGTCGCATTTGAGATTAATCAGTAAATACAATAATTGACTTAAAATTTAAATAATTCTAAAGAATAGTGTATTAATTTATAGATATCTAATTTTATTGGTCAGATTTAAAACCATTTTTTTGATTAAGTTAAATATTTGAAACCAACCTTCCATATTTTAGGAACCTGTTGAAATGCAAGACTTTAAATTTTTCTTGCTAAATAATTATAGCATGAGTATATATAGTATAAATTTTAAAAAAAAAAATTAAAGATAATAGTTCGACAGCACAATCCAGATCAAAAGTCCGATGAAACACTAACTATATGATACCTCGATAGATGTTGAAAACTATGCTAGATTGTCATGTCATAATGTCAAGTGTTTTTTATGTTTTGGCTTTACGATGATAGATTGCAACATTAACAGATATTCTAGGAAAGTAATTATTTACATTTGTCATCATGAGAGGTCGAAAATAAATCAAGGAGATCTGAACTACCATTGTCAGTCATGGACAATGTTAGAATAAACTTACTAAGAAATATTATACGAATATTACCTAAATTATTACCTAGAACTTTTGGTGTTTATTTATTTTCAAATACCGAGCAATTTTTTTTTTCTTTAATCCTCATTGATTATAAAATTATTTTTTAGTGTCCAATGCTTGGTCAAATGCCGAACTTTTCAAAGTTTATATTGATTATTGAATCAATTTGAGTTTGAGAACATATCTAAACATTAGAAATTACAGAAAAGATATTTCTTGGATATTTTGTTTTACTTCTATTATTTTGTTCTAAATTCTAGAGTACATATAATTTCAATAATGCTTTAAATCAGTAATACATCAAAATTTCAATCTGTAAATATTTTAGTTTTTATCGAAATCAGAGTTCTTGCTTTATTAAATATGTCTCATATGTCTGATTTAAATATTAAGTATTTAAATTAATCAAGTGACAATCTTTAGAATTTTTGTGATATCATATTAACTATTCATGAATTTCCCTTAAATTTGTCTATGTAATAAGTAAATTTTTATTTACCTCAACTGGATTGTTAATGTTCTGAATCATAGAATTATTCAACAACTTATTATAGATAAATATTTCCATATATCGCTCAATATGTTATTGCTATACATTGTATTTTCTAATGTTGTAATTCGGGATTGATTTCACTTACTTAGACATGGAACAGAATATGTGAATTTCTGTGAAACCCAGTATTTTCTCATTTGGACTGTGATTCATCTGAATGACTATATATGACTTTTAGTTACCTTTTACCCATTTTTGTTCTTTTATACTTATTGTTATTGGTGATTTTTTGGTTTCTAGTCTACAAAGCTTAGATTTTTATTGTTGTTCCGGCAATCGAAAGGATATTTTACAGTTATAAACTTAATTCTTTCTTAATTTTCATTCCAAAATTCATCAATTCAAGTATGATTCAATATATTCCCAGTTTCAAATCATAAATCAGTAAAATTTCCAAAACCGCACTCATCTATCTATGTTGGCAGAAGTAATTGCATTACCCGTAAACTAGCACATACATACTTATGCCCTGAATCAGAAACTTCAGACTTTAAATTACCTATTATTTAGTATATTAGTAGCAATAATATTGAAACTCTAATAGCCATTTGGCGGAAAAAAGAGATGAGAAAAAAATATATAGATCACTCAAATATTATGTCTATATGTTGATTGAATCTATAATTTATATACTCATATTATAATCAAAATATGTTTTGCATATAATCCTAAAATAATAGGTTTATAAAATAATCTAATAATATTATGCAGACCAGATTTGAACGACTAGTGTATATTCTATACACATAGAAGTAAATTCAATATATCCTTATAACATATAGACATTATCCTAAAAGACAATGAAACATATAACAACATAATATTATCAAAACAATATTCAAATTGTGAATGGGTTACGTAAAATGGGGCATCCAAAATATATGCTTGTATATTTCATCATAATTTTAGGCATCGAACATATTACCCGTATAGACAACTATTTTGTCTATATGACTATACCACTAGATATATATATATATATATATATATATATATATACGAGAAATGCATATTACATTATAAGGATTTTGTTCAATAATATTGCATCAACAAAATATGCACTAAATTGCAATGTGTATATATATTGCAATTGCCAAAGGTCAACTGTATAACTATATATAATACTATAGTATAGGATACAGTGTTCATGATTTATAAATTTAATTGGTACAATTTTGAACTTTCATAGGTGTTCTTAACTATTTTATACATACTATTTACAATGTATATGCAAAATATTGCAATATGCTCTTACAAGAACTTAGTAATCATATAAATTGTATAATCGAATCAATGAAGTGAACAATAAAGAAGTGAAGTATATAATGTTCATTTGTGGTGAAAAATCAATCCTTCATGGAGATTATTTTCGAATGTTGACGGATGAAGATGAACATTAAATGTTAATTGTGTGCACAAAAAAAAAAAATCATTTGAATTTGTGCCAAATGCATCAGTGTAAATAGCTATGAAATTTGGGTGTACTAAATTTATAGAAAATAGCCATAAAATGGGTACCCAATTTCAAATATTTAGGGTATTTATTGGAAATTCAATGAAATTATACAGTATTTTATTGAAACATATCTGAATGTCGAATATTGTCTACTATAAAGAATATTGTATAGATTCTATAGTCAAGTATAATTTATATCAGAGTACCATACGCACGTATCCCTATAACATTTAGATTGTACTCATGTATCCCAACTTTATACCGGAATTTTAATTCCATCCTTTTCAGCAGTATTAATGTTATATTTTTGAATCAAAAAATTATCCAATCATTATTGGTTCGGAGGTAACCATAATAACAATTCGCCTTAATAGGACAATGATTAGATTAGTAAATGATTTGCCAAAATGCATAAAAAAAAGGAATACAAATTGATTCTGCCTAAATAATTTATTATGATTGTAAAAGCAAAATTCATATCATGAATCTAAATTATAAATTTTCCGATTTGTGGTCACATAAAAAGATGACTCAGTACTAACCTCATCAGTATGTTAAAGAGTTAAATTCCTTACATATATACTTATAATAGGAAAATAAAGATATTTTTGAAAAATTTAAAATTCAATTCACATACTTCAATTCTGGGGGTAAACTTTGAAAGAGAGAAACTTTTATATATATATATTGAATTCGTAATACTGCCAAAACTAATATATAGTGCAGTATGTAATAATATGCTTTTTATAATACCTGTCTGTAT
>JANSTX010009179.1:0-19257 GCA_027564355.1 Penthetria funebris | reverse complement strand
ACGCTTTTAATGGCTTTCTTATATTCCCTTAGGGAGTCTTTATAAGGCTGCTAGAAATTGTGTCTGTGACAGATATTGAACAGTGCTACGACTTCTTGCTTTGCTTGGTTGGACATGCCACTGAATACACTGTATTCATGACCTTCCCAAACCTTTCAATTTCATCTTCTAGCTTTGAAACAGAGTACTCATCATCTTCGGTCGGAGGCTCTCCTACCATATTCTTGATGATGTTACGAAATCTGTTCCAGTTTGTACTTTTGGGGTTTTTGAATATTTTAGGTGGGTCAATTTAGACTCCGATGTTAAAGAGTATCCAACAATGATCCGAAAAACATCACTTGTTAGATACTCTCCACCGTTCAACCTTTAGGGAATTTTATTAATCAGGATTATATCAATAATGTCTTCCCAACCTTCAAATGTCTCCGAACTCGGAAAAGTGAAAGTTGGAACACTACCCCTGTTACACAGTTCTAAATTATTATATAGTAAAAATGCAAAAAGTTCCTCACCTCTATCATTTGTTTCCGAACTACCCTACAGGGTATATCTGGCGTTAGCATCACATACCAATAGTGCTGTTTCTTTCCTGTGTGTTATCCTGAAAATGAAGTCCGCAAACTCTGTTGGCGGCATGGGGCCATCATGTCCTATGTACACTGAACAGATGAAGAACTCTTCACCATCCTTATCCAGCAGCTTAACTGTAGTTAGATCCCTTGAGCTATAATTATACCAAAGGAATGCATAAATGTGTTTTTTAATAAGTATGCAGGTTCTTGGCCTACCTACATTCTGTTCTACTGGCTTGTAGAACAGATTTAAACCATGGGTGTTAAGCCCCCTGATATTTGGGGCGTTAAACCATGGCTCTTGAATCAAAGCTATGTCAATTTGCTACTCTCCTAGGAACACTATTAGATTATCCGAGGCAGAATATTTGAGATTTATTTGAACTATTCTAATCATCTTGTGCCTCGGTATTTGGTGTTGTATTTGTTGCTGTTGTTGTTGCTGTTGTTGCTGTCGATGTCACTTGCACCGATACTATTGGTTGTGGTGTTGCCGTTGCCGCTGAACTCGACCCCGGTTCTACCAGCCCGAGCGACAAATCATCTAAGAGACCACGGGCCTCTTCGATGACATCAATTGTCGCCCTCGTTTTAAATATTTTAAGCTTCGCTTGCCGCAGGCCAAAGCTAAGCTTATTGTCCTTCTTCTCCAGGAGATCAACGCTTTCTTCGCTGATCATGAGCAGGAAGGATGAACTGTTCTGCTGCGGTGCCTCAGCCTTGAGTACCGACCAATCTGACATTGGAATATCAGGATTCATCAGCTGGAGGAAGCCAAGCATCTTACCCGGCTCAAACTCTATCTTTGGCAACCAAATGCGAGCCCTTGGTCTTCACGGGATCTCCAGAGCCGGGATGAGTCCCAACTTGGACACCTCCCAGTTGTCTTCAATCTTAGAGACGCCAAGGAAATCCAGCGAAAACTGGTCCCCGCACTCGATTGCCCGGTAGCACCTGACTACCTCAGAGGATTCGAACTTTGGTATTTGCCTGCCTTCAGCTTTGATTACATGATCCATTATCATTTGAGACACCTTTGCCTCAAATTGATTCAAGATTAGCGGTATAACCAGATTTTTGGCAGCCATCTCGTCAACCACCGCAAGTCGAAGGTGTTCTCTGACCACCTCGCTGAACGGCTTTTTTGACTGTTGGCCGCCTGTCTCCCATCGCCGGACTTCGCCCTAATCTTCTTACTGGCCGATATAGCCATATTTGGAGAGTCGTCTGACCCCCCTCTCTTTTTTCAACTCCGGCGACTTGACAGACTTAGTCGTCCTTTGCCGAGATTCATACTCGGCAATGACAGCTTCGTACCGTGTCTTGTCGTCTTTGTCCTTAACATTTATGGTGCCCTCCTCAGCATTGCGCTTTATTTTATCTAAAATAAAATGTGCCTTGGAGTACACCTTTTTGTTAATTGTTTTAGCTTAGGGTATGGCGATATGTCTGGCACCTCCCCCTAGACTTCTACCAGAGGGACCAGGCTTAGCCTCATCTGTCGTCGTTTCTACACGACTCCTTACATAAACAGCAGAACCCTGCATGTTGATGCTTGGTTTGCTATCCGGCTCGGATATTCCTTGTTATTATTTGCCGACTCCTGACTGTAGTGCAGCAAATCATCCTCCGAAGAGGTGGAGATGTCGACTGACATCGTTTTTTTTAGATTATTTCTCTTCATGTTGTTCCCACGAGTAGCTAGGGAAATAAAGGTCCACCATGTCAGGGCCCCGTATGACATGGTAAGGCTGGTTTCTCTCTAAGGTTGCCCTGTATCAGAGAGGCTCCGTACGCGATAGTCTGTATTATACCCCTGACAGCCATCTAATCCATCGGCACGGGTCGCATGACACCTTGGATAAGGGGTCTCTCCTACTCTACTTTGTCATTGTTTTCAATTGTAAGCGTTAACTTACAATCTAGTGCAGTTAACAGTTCCACCACGTGAAGATAAGAGCAGGAGAAATTGGATAGGGAGAGGCTAAGGGCCACATGTAAACATGTTGCCTGTAATCGCATCCCTATCCCATTGCGGAACCAAGGAACCCCTTATCAAGAAATGGTATTTGAACAGAATATAAATGAGATTCATGAAATTGTCGCAATCTGGGGACATACATTTTATGATCTAATGAATGGAATATAAATGTTATATTTAATAACATTTGAAATTCTATCAATTATGCCAGAGTTATGATGAATCGGCAACAAATCAAAAATCAAATTACTGTGACATTATATGAAGAATAAAAATTGAAATAGTATGTTTCCCATTAAAATTCCCACGAATATTCTGCACATCATTCTTTTTATAGCAATTTTTTATGAAAGCACATAGAATTTTTATTTCAATTTAACATAAAAATACATTACAATAATACACATTCGGATACCAATTTCTTTCGTATATTCCTTATTTCTCCTTTCCCATATTATTATTTTGGTACGATGGTTCTATATATTCCTGAATCTAAATATATTCATCCAGATAGGATTGGAATACAAACGTATATAAAATGCATATACTACCTACCACATCATATACACAACAATCATATAGGAATATACTGCTGAAACCATTTTAATAAATTATTCACGTAACTCAGTAAACGCATTTGAAAGGTCTCATGAGAAATGCATTATTAGGCTATTTGGTACATTTTATTTGGGTAGTTTTTTTTTCTTTTTAAATATATGATTATATATACATACAAGGGGTGTATAGAGTTTGGGAATATATATTGCTGTTAAAGTGAGGCTATAAACCAGATTAATATTTGACCAAAATGGGCTAGTCAAACATTTCATTATATGAAGACTATATGACTTTTTACGTACGTGTACAGTTCGGGATTTCAAAATCTTAAAATCAACATAAAACATGCTAATAAAATAGAACCATTTTGAACACTTGTTCGCATATTACATCCTTGGACATAGCTGGAATTTGGAATATTTACGAAGGGATTTCTTTGTCATAATAATACATGATAATATGAGTATTCAATTTAAATGTGTGTGTACTGAATTGTTCATGAATTAAATCATTAATTGTATTTTAAATATATACCTACCCTAATAGTAATAAAATACCTTTTATGTTTCTTATGCACGGAATACAATTATATACCAACAGTACCAGTAAAAGTTAATACTGCCGTGTTAGTCAAAGAAATACAAATAATCACAGTCTAAATAAAAATAATCACAGTCCATGACAAGAAAAGAACATTAGAAGAATGTCAAAATTTTCTCCAAAGGATCCACATTTAATGTTAGTACATCCAATATATCATATGGCGACGATGTTTTGATTTGCTTTTCTGAGTCCACCACGTTCTTCGCTTTATTAATATTACTTTGATGGACCGTTCTCATATGAATCGCAAGCACTAATTACCTCAACTGATCATGAGACATTATACTAAAAGCTTGCCTTCACATATTCATCGTTAACTTCTTAAGTTACCCGTCGTGGTAGCGCAGTGGTTAAAGCACTAGACTAGAACGGCGGTAGACCGGAGTTCAAGCCCCACTGTAGACAAAATTTACAAAAAAGAATTGTAAATTATAAATTTATCACTTTGTGACTTAACCAGAGGTTGAAAAGACTATTTGGGTCAAACTGGCCTTGGACGTTAAAGAAAAAAAAATAATTATAATAATAATAATAACTTCTTAAGTTTATGTCTATGTCTAATTAAAGACCAAGACAGTCATTCTCAACATTTGTTCTGAAATCAAAAATACACATTGACAATTAAATACTATGAACGTACAAACTGCCTTCAATTTAAGAACTCCCAAATTGACTAAATTCTATTCTCTGAATTTGAAAAAAACCTAACGGATATTCCAATACTTAAAACCGGAAATAATCCTATTATAGACCCACACTCCAATCTGTAACAAAATTATGTAAGAAATTTTAAAAATAGGTTAATTGGCAGTAAATAACCTACATACAACACATTGGATTTCATCAGATGAAATCGCTTCACTGGTCTAATGAGTTAGTATGCAAGGCACGGTAATTAACAATGATCGGTGTTTTCTTCGTTGCTTCTACGGTCACTAAACCACAATGACTTTTGATCTATTCGCTTTAGACGTTTGCGGTATGGCTTAAAACTCTAACAATCATCAGAACCTCAACATTGGAACAATAAGAGTTTATTTGAGATACAAGTAGAAATTTTATTGAAAACAATAAAAAAAAACCTTAAAAGTAGCATACGTTTTCATAAATTAAAAACACGTGGATAACTTAAAAAGACTTCGATTTTCATTCTACTAATATATTTGGCAAATTGGTTTTTGAATTAACAGCAATTGGATATCCTGCTGCATTTCGCTGCAGTTTTGATGTTATAGTGTGTTCGAGTAAAAAGTACAAATATCAGTTTATTATCAGAACAGATATTACATGTAGAAAAGCACGAAATCATATTATTGAAAACCAAAAGTAGGTACTTTACTGTAAAAGTAGCATGCATTTTTATAAATCGAAAGTACATGGATAACCTAAAAACAAGTATTTCGATTTATGTTACCCTGATAACTAAGATTTCTCGCTGTCTGTATTATATTTTGTTAGTACATCAGAACTAAAAGTAATATTTCCTACACATTGAAATCAGGAATTCATACATTAAAAATGCACCCATTTAACTCTTGTTTACAAAGGCGATCATTTTAAAAAAATAAAAAAAAACCATAAAATTTATTACATTGTTTTGTAGATTAGAAAAGCACAAGGTTAAGATCTAAACCAAGTGTTCATTTTGTATGGAGTCGGATTATCTTTGTAAATTCTAAGTACTATTTACATATTAGATAGTGGTTAAGAAACAATCATTTGCTAATAAAATTCAGACCATTTATATTTAGCATTAACATCTGATTATAACAATCTATAAAAGAGACTAACTAGGTTATTATTAATACATAATTACCTCTCCAGGTGAAGAACCATCTCAACAACAAGCAATGTAAATTAACAAGTTATTAGTCAGTTTACTGAATTATTCAGATGTTGAACCGACGAACTATAATTGATTCTAAGTTTTCCATTTGAAAATCTCAATTTACAGTTACTTATTTTATATTTGATGTTACTTAGGGCAGCACCAGTGCAAGGTTGATATATACCTAAATAGGGGTATGCCAATCACAAATTAGATGCAAGTATATTTCTAAATACACTAAAGACCACTCAAAATCTAGAACATATAACGAGAGACTTGAATGTTACACGCAGTTAAAATACCATGCTTGTCAGCAATGTGACATAATGAGTTTGTTGGCGTTTTTTTCCCCATATTATTCTAGGTGTATCAAAGAAGAGGTTCACCATTGAAAATTATCGTGGAAGTTAGTATTATTAGTAATCAATTCTGTTTTTTGTCATAAATTCCTAAATTGATTAGTAGCCCAAAAAGTTTGACGGTTCCAATGAATTATTTTCAACAAAAACTTCCAATGAAAAGTTCTAATTTCTATTTTATAATAAATTTATCATTCAATATATTAATATTGATTTACGATACCCCAAGAGAACAATTTTTAGCTTTAAAAGAAAACTTTTTTACTTTAAATATCTTGCAAATAAAATGGATTTCATCTTAACATTTTGACAAATTTTCTAAAAAAAAAAAGATCTTTACTATGTTTGTATTTCTTTAAAAACTTATATTTTGTGGTATAATAAAATCAAATGAAACACTTTTCAATAAAATTTTATATTTTCATCAATTGGATAAAAACTTGGATGTTTTTTAATTCACATTTAATAGAAGACGTGGAATTTATTTAAATGGCTGACAATGTAGATATTAATGTATTGTAATCGGCCGTCATGAAAGAGGATAGTACTGCAGTGGTAAGTTTGATAGTTGATTCATTGATTGCCATTAAATAGTTTTAGACTAATTGATGAAATCAAGTTCACAAATTCAATTTAATGCATTTGATAATGAGTTGTATTCTTGTCCAAAATTTTCTATACGTCAATGAATGATCATCTATTACTTTATTGTATTGCTTGACTTTAGACTAACTTTGCTGCTATGTGACTTAAATTTCCAAAACTAACTCTCTAAATCTTGATCTGCCCATGAATGTCGATTTTATTTCTCTTGCACTTGTGGTTTAATGTTTATGGTGGTTCTAAATTGTGTCAGTTATCCATTAGCTAAAGGAACGGTATTTCTTTACACACCGAAACTATTTGTTGACGTTTCGCGGGTGATACAAAGATTCCATCATACGATAGCTTCACGGAAAGCGCACGGGACTGAATGAACTTTTGGCGCCTTATCAGAATAACTTCATTTAAGGATACTATTCATATATACCTATTTGAATGTATCATTACTATGTGTTTACATTAAGATGTCTAGACGACTTTTACAGAGATTATATGTACATATTTTTAATTTGGAAGATTACAATTATTTAAATTTCATTCATTATATTTTAATGTAATTAAAATTTTATGCTTGAAAAACATACAAATAATATTAAAAAAAAAAAACATCGAAGCATATGAAGTTTTAATTAACACAATAATCATATAGTTGATTATTATCATTGCAGGCGTAAAGCTAATTAGATGAGTTGCAGCAAGGTAAAAAAATAAAAAACTGCTGCTTGGAAATTAAGAAACAAAAAACACAAATAGCATTTTATGACAAATGTTGATAATTTTGCACTTAAAATAGTAACTAGAAAAAAATATTCTAGAGAAAATTAAATGGGAAATAAAAGAGTTGGGAAAGTGCTACAATTCACTTATCACTTATATGAGCACTACGAAGTTAATAAAATTCATAATTTAATTTACGAACGTCTAAACTGACCGGAACATTACATCTGTTTCTGCACCACCATCAATTGTCAAAAACTTCCCAAATATTGGAATTCCTCTACTTCATCTATTACTTCTCCGTTGACTGCAAGTGACCACCTTCTCTACGTATATATTCATTCGTCTTTGAAACATTTATTTTTAGGCCGACTTGTAAGCTGTATTTCACAAATCGTTCCAAATTTACTCTAATATTCGACTCAGTTTGCGAAAGCAAACAAATGTCGTCATTGAAGTCAATATCATCAAGTCGATATGTTATATCTCATCTGATTCCATGAGGATCAAAGTTTACCTTGATCATAAGCCTGTCCAAGACGAGCTGGAACAATAGTGGTGACAGAATACATCTGTCACTGTTTTACACTCGAATGTACATCAGAAAATATCACCAAGTGGATCATAGTCATCAGTTTCGACGGTATTCTATAACTTCCTAGAAATGTCCACATCATACCACTCAATATCAATACTGAACTGATCCGGTCGTGCACGATAATAGCTATAACTTTGTTTATCGTGTTCAGCATAGTGTTACTATGACAGCTCTTGCAAATATACCCTTCTTTCTATAAGGTTTGAATATCATTAGATAACCACATTTCACTAATAATGAGATCCAATACTGATGCAATGCCATCGAAGCTCACTTTCAATATTTTTGGTGATATAATATTGCCGTCGGCCGCTTTACCGCCGTTTAGGTGTTTTAATACGGATATGATTACGCCACGACTCGGTTAACCGGACTCTGAGCAACCTAAACTTCGAACCTATTCAGTCGCACACAAAAGTACTCAGTTCATCTTTCATTTGCTAGATCGAATTGGACTTTCAATCCTAAAGCAACATCCGAATAGTTTTGCAGCAAGTTGTGACCGAGTTGCAATATTTACAAAAAAAGGTACGTCACGACGCGTACTTTTATTAACATTTTTATCCAGTTGGCTATATAGTGTCTGCAGCTTCTGCTGATCCATCGCATTGCTGTTGTTAATCGCACCCTTTATATTTCACTTCCTCATTATTAGATTCCATGTGTCATCACCAATCCATACTTTCCTTACATATTTAATGAAACTCAAAACATTCTCGCCAAACTTATCTCATTGCGTCAGTGATTGTGTTCCAGTCTCTAACTGTTTTGCCAAATCACCTGAGAACCGTTGTGTTACATCTTCATTTCGAAGTTTAGCAACGGTAATACGTCTCACAATTCTAGGTTGTGTAATTATGACTGCCATAAGTTTTAATTTTATCTGTCCAATAATAAAGTAGTGGTCACTAAAAACATCCGCTCCTCTACAGTTACGAACATCTAACAACGAATTTGTCCATCTCCTATTAATTGCTTTATAATCTATTTGATTTCTGGTATGCCCGTCCGGTGAAATCCAGGTTTATTTGTATATTCTTTTGTGCGCAAATAATAGTAGCAGCCATCACAAGGTTATGAGTATTGCACATTTCTGTAAAAAGTTCTCTATTATTGTTCATATTACCTACACCATGTGTACCCATTACTTAGTCGAAACCCATGTTGTTTCTCACCCAAGAATATCGAGTTTGTACTTCTTAAATTCTTGAGTCAATCATTGGTTCAATAATTGTTCAAACATTCCAGGTTTCAAATCGTGTCCGTATACGTACGTCAAATGTCGTCATCGTATTCCCATCCGATAGGAAACCATTTGTTGACGTATCTCGTGTAATTCAGAATTTCAACAGTGCATGAATATATTATACGCACTTGGCTAGGAATTCAATTCACATCCGTGCTTAATCCTAGCCCAGACCACCTAACTCTAAACTTAATACTTTAAATTGCATTTCTTCCTTGATTGCCCAGTAATTATTTTATATTTGATTATATTAATTCATTTATAGATTGTCTAGACATTTGTCAAATATAACATTAATATACATCAAAACATATTTCTTTATTTGAAAAATGTCCATGTCTATAATAATAAATATGTGATATCCTACCGCATGTATACCTAAGGACAAGTTTTAAAAAACACCATCTATCTATGCAATTTGATATTATTAATTATTCAAATTGCTTTCTTTTCCATTCCTGGTAACATTTTATGGGGATATACAACAACACAAAGTAGTGCTAAAGTTTAAAGTATCACCAATTCTAATAGAATATGTACGAAGAGCATCTATACAAATTATAGTCTAGGATAACAAAGGATGTAGAATTTTGTATGGTTTTTGAAATTTTCTGTGAAAAGTTTTGATAAATAATTAACAAAGGTTAACATTTCCAATTTCAATTTCATATCGAATGAGACACGATGCCACAAAAATAAACATTTTAATACAAAAAAAAACTATTTCAATTGAAATATAAATAATTTATTGGTAATAATTCGTTCGATCATATTCTTCAATGTGATTTTTTAATAAGAAACTTCGTTAGAGTATTCTGAACAGTTCTATGCTTTATGTGAGATTTTCTTGAACAATACATCGAGAATTGAAGTAGAAATATTCCCTACTAAAACCATTTGCCATTGCAAACACAGAGAACAATTATTTATTGTCGCGATTTTATCCAATATCCTAGAAATTTGATTATAATCACTTTTAAATAGACTCGTCCAAACAACACTAAAAAGTGCAATTATGCGATGACGATAAAACTCTGATGACCATATTGGATTCAGAAAATGACTCTTTTGTGATAACATAACTTTTCATTAGTAAGTATTGCATTTAAGTAACTTACTGACGAAAACCTGGATTTGTGACATGTTGGTATTCGTCACTTTGCAAATCTCGCTGATAAGCTTACGAGCTTTCCTTTGACAAATAGCTTCCGAAATATTGAAAGCATTGTAACTAGCATGATTCTTAATATAACCATACTCGGTTTCAAGACTGAATTGCGATAGGTGTGTATAACGTTTTTCAACATTTTTTATTGTGTGTTCAATAAGGTGATGCCACATCAATTCTCATGCATACTAAAGTTTACTTCTACGACTGAATGCCATCCTTCTCACCCGCATACCTACCTGAAAATATTTTTGTTTTTAAAGAAATTGATCTAGATTTGATTCGTTGACATCTTCGTGAGGAGATGGTAGTATAAAATCTAATGGTTTGGCACTCTTGCATTAACATTGTTTTTAGTCTATACTTATGATGTATAGGTAATTAAATCATTGAGTATTGATCATTTGCTAAGTATTGAGACTCAACTAGAAATCGTTAGAGTTTAGCCTTTTTCTAAAATTTTGACCTAGTTCTGCATGATTGCCCCTTTCAGTGAGTTTTCATAAACAATGATTTTTCCTTTGGAATGTAGAAAATCTCTCCATATTGCCATATTGCCTTTAGGTCTATATCTCCATTAAGAATAGTTGCGATTTGAATTGCTTTTACTTTTATTTGTATTATCTCGGCCATATTTAATATTAGCTTAAAAATATGATTTCTTCATATGATATAATTTATAACTACGAACCAAATCCATAAAAAACGTATATATTCCGTAATTGTTAACACCTTAAAAATGAACGCACTCCTCCCCTTAACCAATGCAAACCCAAAAGCAAATGCTTTTTATAAAAGTTTTACATATATTTAACCGACTTAACGCTTTCAGCTAATTTTCGAGGTCGAAAGACGCACTCTTTGGAATGGAACCTTTTCTAATATTGTATTGTCTGAGCATTGTTTTCATTGGCACATAATAAACCTTTTTGCTTCACATATTACAATTCTATATATAGCATATCTTTTAATCGTCAATGGGTAACACATTCAAGATTAAGAAGCGGCTGGAAAACTGTACGATACTTCGATTGTCATAGGCTCTATTCGTTTACAATTTTTCTGAGTCAGTTTATTTAACTTTAAACACTTTCCAAAACTACAGTATATATTTACGATCAATTCTGGAAAAATTATTATTAAATAAACATATTTTTCCCTTATTTACTTACTCGTATTTTCATATTCATACTCTCATCGTATATTGGAAAAAAATAGCTAAATTAATGGATGTAAATATTTACTTTTAATATTTTGGCTAACAAATATGAAAAGAAAAAAGGGATAATGGGAATGGGAAAATGGTAAATGGGGAAAACACACAGACAATGTAAAATAAAAATGATATCAATCGTATTGCTAAAAGGAAAATAACAATTGGAAAAAAATTTATAGCTCCTTCTTGAGCTCCACTTTACCCAACTTTGTTTTTCTTACAAAATGTTTGTGTTATTTTCTATATAAATAAAAAACTTAGCAATGTACAAGTATTATATAAGCAGCTCATATATTTTCATATATGAAAAAAATGGAAAATTGCCATTTTCCTTGGGAAAACAGGACAAAACAATAAAATAAAGGAATAACTACAAGTATATATAAATAATTGACTTGTTGAGTTTCATATAAATCTTTTTGGTAAATACAAATTCGCTTATTTGTATAAATAGAAGAAAATATTATGGTTGTAAAATAAGGGAAACAATTATTTAATTTAATAAATTTTATCCTTAATAGTATATTGTTATATATGCGGTTGCTTATTCTTACTATATTTACATATCATCGTTTCTCAGCTCTATTGTGAAGGCTTTGCAATAGCACACTTTTCCAGTTAAGAAATTTCAAAGAGTCACCCTCAACCAAATGGGATATAGCACCATTTCCACACCATATAAAATGGTATTACATGATACCAATAATTGTAAACCTGAATTAAACAATACCAAATCATTGCCACAGTTGTTATTATTTTATGACTGCAACGTCAATCCTTCATATTCCACAATTGTAAAAATGAACATAAAACTAACGCCAAAAACTACATGGCCTCTTGAAAACAATCTGCCTTTTGATTAAACTATTTCGAACATTAGGTTCCCAGAAATGGACAAGAACTCTCTTCAGTATCAAATAAGACAATAGTGATACATAATAATCTGCAAATCTACTACCAATTAAAATCAAACAGTGAAACTTTCCAAACCTTACGCAACTCTGCGTGAACATATGGAACTCTTAAAACGGATTAATTGTAGTGTTAGATTTCTTTGGAATCTTACAACTGATAATCAACAACTGATGATTTATATTATACCCTAGATTTTGCTAATATAATTTTAATTTGTTATATACATCTATTCCGTCGTCCATGATTAGGTAGAACCAAGTAGGGATTTTTTTTTACTACTTCCATTTCATATACTGAAATTATGATATTTAAAAACATAATTCCATTCCATAAAAATTACTTACCAGCTAAAACAAAGGTATACATTTGCTAATTCCTTATTATCTGCAATATATTCGTACCCGTATTTACAGTACAAAATTAAAAAAAAAAATAATAATTTCAGATGGGATCAGGCTATTGTATGACGATTTTGATGATGGGGATAATGATGATGTTAGCCCGAAGGTGTTGATAAAATTATTAGCAAAAACAATGGAATATACAATGAAGCTTTTATAATATTATTATTCAAATTACACAAAATAATTATAAAGTTTCTAACATAATGTACAGCTATGAGTCATTAAAAAATCGATATCAAAACACCCCTATAATTTATGGACATACATTTGTACGTTTTTGGAATAGATTTACAAGTTTATAAATTTTTAATAGCTAAACTTTAAATTGATCATCTTAACCTTTTTGATTTTAAAGGATTCCTATCTTACCATTCGCATCAATCACTTTAATAATAGTTCTCCGTAATAATATATAACCACGATCCATGATCATGTCTTCTATATTATAAATGATACAACTTGATTTTGAACCACACATTATCAAAAATTAATAGATTCATTTCACACATTTCAGGCTCATTCTAATGCGAATTTATTTGTGTATAGTCGTGAAGCAATATCTTGTAACCCGTCATTCTGTGAAATAGCCTAGGAACCATCTCATTTTGTATCAAGCGGTAATTACAGTTTTAAATGGAACGTTTATGTGAGTAGATGATCAGGAATGCAATTCTTTCGAATTGGTTGATTTTAACAATATTGATCTAATAACCGACTATTAAGTGACTGCATTTTATGTAAATGAGAATATTTTGTTAGCATTTTAGATTTTCTAAAAACCATCTCATTTTATACGATCACGAAGATGAGGAAAGTCTTGAATTTTGTAAAGAATGAACGTGTTCATTGGGAAAACTAACTTACAATAATTTTAGTTAATATTTTAAAGAAATTAATAAAATTTGTCGCGTCGCCTCAAACTGTCAAACACATAAAATTAGAAAACAAACTGTTTGGAATAAAAATGATGACAAAAAAAGAGATAAAAACTAGTTTGAGCTATTAATCAAAATTTTGGAAATGCGAAAGTATCAGAAATGACTCTATACAGAACAACGTTTATAAAATTTACTACATATTATTTATGTCACCTAATACGTTTCAAATCTCGTTGTCCAGTTTAATAGATTATTGTGTCTATAAATTCTGTTCAGGTTTGATAGTAAACATCTGTCAAAATTCAAATATTTTTACGTGCTCACTTTTGTGCATTCACCAATCAGAACATTATGACAAAAATAGATATGCAATTGATAAGCATATTATATATGTGTATAGATATTGCTAACGAAGTTACGTCTATAGGTCTAGATAAATAAGGTTAATGACTATCAGTGTAAATGGCAGAGCAACACATTCAGTGTGATTACCAACTTCCGTCACGTCCACGTTACAGAAGTCAATTTGTAACCAATTTGTGATACATAATTACTATATTTGAGATCGCATTTAAACTCGTTCAGTATATGACACATTAATCATCACTTTTTATCAGCACCTCTATCAACATTTTATCACTATATGGAACCTATATTCATTAATAAGTCTATCAGAAAATGGTACATCAAGAACCAAGAGTTTATAATTTATTCAGATGTCATCTGAATGTGTGCCAATTAAGTGCAAACATTTATAATAGATCTTACCCAAAAATTTCCTTTTATTAAAACTGCCTAGCAAGTTTAATTCAATATTTCATTTAAATTCTCCCATTTCTCCCCAATATGTAAAGAATAAAGAACTTCGAGAAAAAAAAACATCCCTAAAATTGACCAAAACGTCAAACTTAATGATGTGTACATGACAAATACGTTAGTTTTTCTATATTATTTGAGATGAGGAAGAATGAAATGGGTCGACCTAAAGAAGATAAATCCCATTTTACTTATATGTTCTAAAGATCAACAATATTTATTAATGTAAAAGTAAAACAAATTACACTATTTTTTAGTACACTAAGGGAATGGGAAAAAAATTAAGTAGCTAATTATTTTCCATTTATAAACTTAGGTAAATTAATGCCATTCATTTATTAAAGAGATGATAAAAGATAAAATATTCAATTTTCTTTCACAACTCTACCATACGAGTAGATGGTTGAGTGTGGAAAATAAAAAACAAACAATTCTTTGTACAGTAATTTTTCATCATACGCACACATGTCACGTAAAAAAGGGTTGCACAGCAGAGAAAATATAAAGGAATTCCACCCCCACACATATGAATGTTTGATAGTTAAAATTGCACCACACCAATATATAACGCGAATTAAAAGATTACTTTAATGTTATTTCTCGTAAAACCATCCCCATCTCTCAAATACAAATGTTAAAATACATTTTAACATTCAATGTTTAGGGGAGTTTTACATGGATTTCATAGCAAAAGTGAAGGATTAACATAGAAATTGCCATCTTTACGACTATAATATTTAACTTTCAGTATAAATAACAGTGGCAAAAAAAAAGGAAAAAAAAAATTGAAAATGAGCAAGAAAAAATGCCTTTCAATACGTAAAGAAAAACTCTATGGAAAATTGATGGCATTACACTAGAATGTGGGTATTAAAATGATATATTAAGGAAGGCAAATTCTCGATAAAAAAGTTTCCAATAATTTAATTATGTTTAATCTTAAAGATTATTCAAACAAGCATTATATGAATATAGAGTTACACAGACAGAAAGTATTCATCATTGTTATAATAGACCTTTGAAAACGGTTCCATTTATTGGCACACTTAAAATGTCAACATAACTGAAAGAATTAGATGGGTTTGTTAATACAGTGGTCAGAAATAACGTTATATGACATTTCTATAATAATTTTATTTTTTCAATGTTTTGAAAACTTTATATTGTTGACTCAGGACCTTAATAGTAGTTTTTCGAAAATCACTAGGTTATCGAGCATGGTCAAAATTATTGAGTTTTGTATAATAACCTCAGTGCCTAATACATTCTAAATATTTATCTATTTGTTTAGATATGAAAAACAAAATACAAACCAATTTCTAAAGACCATGGACATGCTGGATAAAAGATTACCAAAAATTGGTTTATTCATGAACTCCTAGTTATATAATAAATATTTATGAAAATTCTGTCGTATGCAAAATCACCGGTTGAGTAAAATTTCGAATTCGTGGTAGAATTCATAAATTTTAGAAAGTTAATAGAACATTTCTGTAATAATATTAACTTTTTCCATGTTTTGAAAACTTTATATTGTTGACTCAGAACCTTAACAGTAGTTTTACGAATTGGAAAATCATTAGCTTATTTAGCATGGCCAAAATTATTGAATTTTGTATAATAACCTGAGCGCCTAATACATTTTAAATATTTATCTATTTGCTTAAATATGAAAAACAAAAGACAATCTAATTTCTAAGGAACATGGACATGTTTTTTAAAAGATTAACAAAATTTTGTCATATTTATGAACTCCTGGTGATATAATAAATATTTATAAGAATTCTGTCGTATGCAAAATGACCGGTTGAGTACAATTTCGAACTCCTGGTAGAATTTATGACGCTTAGAAACTTAGCAGGACATTTCTTTAATAATATTATTTTTTTCAATGTTTTGAAAACTTTATAATATTGACTCCGGACCTTAATAGTAGTTTTCTGCTCTGAAAACATACTAGGTTATGTAGCATGGCAAAAATTATTGAATTTTGTATAATAAACGGAGTGCCTTATACATTTTAAATATTTATCCAGTTGTTTAAAATTGAAAAACGAAAGACAAACAAATTTCTAAAGACCGTGGACATGCTGTATCAAAGATTACCAAAAGTTGTCTTATTTATGAAGTCCTGGTTATATAATAAATATTTGAAATGCGTTCGAGTATGAATATATTTTACATAGGCTCAGGACTATGGTCATTTAATTCCTTGCCAACTCCTTACTGATGTATTGATGATATTTTTAACTGTCATCATCATCATCGTTGTCATCCTTTTATCAATTATGTGTTTACTAAATTTATCTATTTTTCAACATATCATCAATTCATCTGGCATGAAGATCACCCTTTTCCACAATTGCTTTATGAATATCAATTGTTCTCAATACAATATATTGTGGTCAGCTACATTTCACCTTTTTCTTATGCACTATTACATTTGAGATTAAGGGCAAACATACACATGATGTTTCTACTTCCTTTTTTTCATTTATTATTATCGTTCCAGCTTTAATTTTTGATAATATTGCCATTATTTCATTTGGAATATGTCGAGAACTGTTATTGATAATGCTTTGTTGACTGAGAAAGAAAATTATATCTAATCGTAGTGCATCTTTTGATTATAGCATTAATCGCAGTTAAATAAAATTAAATAGTTGAACTAGTGACACACGCTTCTGATTTTTTTTAACATTAAACTTCTGTCTATACAGTCGTTAAGCATATATTTCAATTTCGGTTCATAAAATGACATTCTGCCAATCATGTTCTCCTCATACTGAAATTCAAAATAGTGTGAAATACATTGATGCGTAAAATATTGACGTATAATAACGTCAATATTTTAATATGCTTAATATACTTTTTTGCGAAATATTGTGAGGAACACTATAGATAACGCATTGCTGTCGGCTTGTTTTCTCCTCTATCTATGAAAATTTGGGTTTATGTTCTAACTTTTTAACAATTTATCTACTCACAAAGCCTCTTCATTAAATGTATTGTATTTAATGACTCTACACCTAAATTCTATTGCAAAAATTGTTATGTTAGTCTTGTCGCATATATCGGCTAAATGTACTTCGGCCTGGTTTTTCTGTCAGAAAAAAAGAGTTTTCAAAATTAAATTTTCCTGATTTTATGTCCAGCTTATTTTAAAATGTATGATAATTTTTCTTCTGGCAAAGTCTGTTCCTTTTTATTTATATGTTAATTTGGTCGTTCCTGAAAATGATGTATTGATTAAATGATCTATCTGCAACTTTCCAAATTTATTAAGACACACGATTGTGATAAATGTAATAAATTAAATTTTATTGCAAAATGCAAGAAAACGGATATGCCATAATGCAATTGGCAGTTAATAACTGATATTATTTATATAGAGTATTTGTACTTGAAAATTTTACTAAAATCTGCAAGAATATTTTATTGTAGATTTTAGAACACTAGAATTCATTGATTCGAATTTTTTTTTTTCACATACTCAAGTGTTTTAAAATCATTAGAATTTTGCAAATTACTAGATATAATAATAAATGTGTGCATATTTCGTGTTAAAATCAATTTATTGCACTTTTTAAAACTAATAGCGTCTTGCAGACACAATTGCAGACAACTCTGTTATAAATTTATTATTCCTTGTATTAATTAATCGTATATTACTTTTAGAGAAATATTTTGTGGTAAAATTTTTTCGATTTTTAAATTGTCTTAGATCCATCACAACCATTTCAGTTAACCTTTACCAAAGTTCGTTGCTGTCATATTGTATGAACTCCATGAATTCTGTATTAATTTTAAATAAAACTTAATAATCTCATTTTGTTATAATGATTTTGTTGCAGACAATACAATGTCAAAACTATATAATGAAATTTAATTGCTTGTGGAATTATTACAATTTATGATAAGACCCATTTTATGCTCGTCTAGTGTTACCGATTCCTTTGTTTCCTAACGTTGCTGAACTTTGCTTGAAAGACATTGCCCATATAAGCATTATAATAATATTTAATATTTGGATTTCATATATGTATAAAGTTATAGCTAAGTATACTATATACAGCTTTCATATGGAGCTATGTACACTTATATAGACATGACTTTATGGTAAACTCTAGCTTTATGAGGAATAATTTGTTTAAAACAAAAGTTATACGACTGCGATATCTCGACTGCAAATCTAATTTGCAGAGAAAATGGAAAACCGGGCAAAGAAAAAACTATACCATTTTACTTAACATTTCTATTACAAACTTGACATGTGACTTTTGTTATACACTTAATTCTACTATAATATAAAAATATTTACTTTGATTCCCGTTGAGTATATTTTTTAAAAATTTAAAACTTTATTTTAAAAGTTGTAAAATATTTGTTAAAATTGTATTAGACATTTGTGCTATAATTTACGTTTATAATAATACTCGGTATACATCGAATGGTATTATAAGACAACTTTCTAAATTTCTTAAAAAATATTTCGAAAATTTAAAATTAAACAATTTAAAAATGAATCAAATTTTAAGTTTTGTATGTCAATTACATGGTAAACTTCAATAAAAGGCATCGATTTGAAGCCTGGAATGTTAGAAAATGATTGAATAGACAAATTTGGTACGGAATTTTAAGAGATACATACTCGACCTTTTTAGGTTCTTAACGATTGACAACCTTTTGGTTTTTAGATATATAAGGACCTTGCATTGTATAACAAAATGATTGAGTACATTAACCAATATATTGTCCATCGTTAGCTATGACTTCCTCCCATCTTTTGGGA